>JAKSZP010004304.1:0-93990 GCA_022478985.1 Massospora cicadina | reverse complement strand
CATTGATCAAGTTGCAAATGAAAGCCTACTCCACCAGTTTGGCTAAGAAAATTCGTGACCAGGCGGCCGACCAGAAGCACCAGAGTAGACTTCCATTGTTTGCTGTAGGGGATTAAGTTTTATTCCACGACCAGCATGGATTTGGATGAAAAAATAAGCTCTCCAACGTTTGGGTTGGCCCATTTGAGATTATCAAGAAGACTGGCATGGATGACTACACATTTAAGGAACCCGTTGGGGGTCAGATTGTCAGCTGAGTCCACACAAAGTTCCTTCAAGCATACAAACAGTAAGAGCCTATCATCCAGTCAAAAGGGGGTAATGTCAGGAAGTTGATATGACTGGACAATATGCTACCTATATTGGCAGATCGGAGGGGAATTGAGATGAGTCTCAAGATTTACAAAAAAGGGATACACGAACTATAATTGAGCAAAATGAGGACATTTGGCAAATTAAGAGGAATTATTCCAAGATTTGATACAAATGAGAGCAACTCAAATAAGGAAGAAGAATAGAAGATACCAAGCCAAGGATGCATCTGGCTGGGGAACTGAGGTATAAAGAGACTCATGGAAGATAAAAAGGGGATAGTCTTTTACAAGGAAGAGAGGAGCGCAGAAAGGTCTGCGTATTATATTCAAAATAAAGGTAGAAATATGGGGCGATAGCTCCGTATATATTTATCAAAGTTTTATTAAAAGAATCAGCAATCCTCATATAATTCAATTTGGTTTCTCAGTGGCTAAAACCCTGTGCAAATCCAACTCAGCGGAAGCAGACTCAGACGCCAAGAAATTAACAGGATTAAAGGGTAGCAGTCAATAAAAAATAACCTGAATAATCTTTATATATAGTAGAAAACGCCAACACTTCACCACCATACTCTTCTTTAGGGTCTAACATTCCCCCAGGGTACGTTTTTGCATCAAAGAATGGAGAGAGATATTTGGCCACTTTTACTACTGAGGCCACACATCCCACCATATCTTCAGCAACTGCATAGACGTTTTTATATTGTAACTGTAACACCTTCTCCTCCTCCTGGGTTCCGCGGATCATTGTTGTGGTCAAGCGTGGGGTTTCTGGGGTGATTTAATACACTAAATTGGGGTCCATATCTAAGCCATATAGGAAGAGACATGGCTTGGTGGTATATATGGAAACATCATTATAAACCGCGTTTTGGGCTGCGAATGACCCTATACCCATTTTGACAATGGGTTGTATGATGTTATCCAAGGCCAACACCAGCAGGCCCTTTATTATTGATCTCACCTGCACCATCCAAATGTGGTGCCCAAAGAAAAAACGTTTTTTGTGTTGATTTTATTAAGTCCAGCGGAAAGTTAGGGAATTATGACTCTTAGGTAAAAAAGTGGCCATATCAACCAGGTACAGGCAAGAAGGGTGACTACTTTCCAGTCAGAGGTAGCAAGGATAACGATAGAATGCTCCAACCCTTGGCAAAATAGGAAAAACAGTGGTGAGCCTCACTGTGGCCATGGCCACAAGCTGGTGCACACCATTTGCACTTTGCAAACGTCCCACACAGGAAAAAATTTGTCCATGTAAAGTTTATAGGTTGGTCATCTAATTTCAAAAGAGTATCTATAACTCTCTAAAGTCCAGCGTAGTGGTGCTTGGTGTACAGGACCAATGTAAGGGAACTAATAATCATTATTATAGTAGAATAGCCCAGCAGAGGGTGCTTGAGCTAAAGAGACTTAGTGAAAGGGTGTTAATAATAGTAAGGGTAATAATTAGTTGAGCATTTTTTAAAACTTGGCTGTACCTAGAGGGCTGTTCATAACAAGTTTGGTACAGGGGTAGAGTGCACTGGGGACCAGGTTTGGAGGGAACCTGGTAGAACCAGTGGTGTACCTAAGGCTATGATAAATTTTAAAAAATAAACAGGCTAAAATGTCACAAGACCTCCTCAAAAGAGGTCTGCGCACAGGTGTGCCCAAGTCAAAATACAAAAAAATGTAAAACGACTATAGAGTTTATTTAGGAAAAATAATGAGAAACGTTAGTTTTGAGGAAAATACTTAAGCCAACTCAGGGAATTTTGGATTGATGAAAGTGGTACCAAGCCTTGGTGCACCTATAGGTGCACACTTCCATCTGAAAGGGTCACATGCCTTGAATTGACTTTACTCAAGTAATTAATTGAAGTTGAACCTGACCCAATATTGCAATTTTGTAAATGAAACAGGTTTCAAACCCCCATTTTCAATTAACTGAACTAAACTATCATCATTTAATTCAAAGCTTGTTTTTTTAGCGCTAAAGTCAAAACATGGGGCTGGTCTTTAGGCACCTCACTTGTACTAACCTGGGCGTACCTAGACTGTACCTAGCGTTGATCCAAGGTGTGCTTAAGATCAGGAAGGGCCTGAAGTTTAACTATCTGGTCTCCTGCCACCCAGCCTTGTCCCTGTTGTTGGTGCCCTCTATAAGGTCATGTAAACATGACAATAGTACTTATTTGATTTATTCATTTATTTATCTACAAATTTTAAGATACATTATGGCAAATTTAACCATAAAAATAAGTGTGGTTCTATATCTACTATATCTTGTACATTTACACACTCTTTTGTATCATAGTAATTTAATTTTGTTACAATTTTGCCTTGTGTCCATATTAAAATTAAAAAAGCTTAATCATATATGAATTTACCTTTTTTAAATTTCATATTTTTACACAATGGTCAATTTTTAAAGCGTATAATATATATTAAATATTTTAACATTCTAATTTTTATTATGTTATACTAATAGCAAACCTTTTTGGATTAAGATATAAGTAGCACTAAAATTTTAACAAGCAAATATATAGATACTTTTACACTGTTTTATCATTGGCATCATTGTTAAAATGTTAAACACAGCAGATTTCTTAAATTATGATTGCTTATTAGAACTTTATAAAGGATATATAATGGCATATGTATACTCTTAGAACATTCCAATATCAAACAATACATAACTATATGGTGTTGTTTTATACAAAAGAATTACATATAAAGATTTAATAATAGTATTGTATAGTCATATATCATATTTACATTATGATATTGCTTCTTGGTTAAAAACTTTAAAGATTTTAAAACGTTTTTTTACAATCACTGTGGTGTTTTTCTGTCTGGGTAAAATCTTGCAATTGATTTTTAACTACCTTCCAGACTAGCTAGAGGTTTGAATTTTGGCGCACTTATGTATTTCTTATAACAATACTATAAACCATTGAAATTTTAAAATTTTTATAAACTTTTTGTTTGTTTATAGCTTGTTTAAAATTATATTTTTCTTTTATTTTATAAAACTATAGATAATAAATGAAAACAATATCTATACTAATGATTAAACAACAATCACCTACCATTTAAAAATACTTCTATTTAATTGCTGAGTAAAATATATTGTATATAATTTTTTTTAAAATATGATATATAAAGATAAATCTCTGGTATTTATATCTTTGTATTAACTTCATTATACTATTATAATGCTTCATGTATGTCAAAAATTTGGCATTAGATAAATGAAAGTGGTCCATGACATTTATAAAAACAAATGAAAACTAAAGTCTTCTAATATCACATTTAGGTTAGTCCCTTGCACCATAGCAATATAAATCCCTATTTTACTCTCTAACTTAGTCTCTCACCTCCTTATTACCATTTTATCATCTATTATAAGACTTTTGTCTTAGAACTTAGTAAAATTTTATTGGGGTTCCAAAAATTGAGTCTTGTAACTTTTGAGAGTTTAGCCTTAAGCTAATAAGATAATCCTGGAGTTATGTAGTTATAAACTTAAACCTTTTAATATAATTAAATTATTTTATTATAAGTTCTTTAGTTTGCTTCCATGTTATATTAGAAAATAGGAACTAAAATAAAACCATTTTTATCATCTAAATTACCAACTGAGCTATACTTTCTTTTATTTAACCGAGGTAAGCTGACCAGGGGACAGACATTACCGAATATATGTGAAACTAAGAGAATAACTAAGAAATATAAAAATTGGGCACCCCAGGGTACTCAAGTTACCCCTGTTGCCAGCGGGACTGCCAGGTATGGGGGGGTTGGTGCACTACTCTGAGGGGGTTTCCCCTGCTATGGAGCAGGTGTGAAGGAAAGGGTCTGTGTGGAGGAACCAGAGTGGGAAACATGATTCTATGAGCGCTTTATGTCTTGGTCTCATATATCCATAGAGCCAGGCTTGGAAGTGCTCTAGTAAGTGGACATGGAATCTGTTAATAATCCCATAAATGGTCAGGACCGTGCCCTTGAACGCATCTAATGCAATTGTGTGTATTGTCCACATTGCAATGGGTATTATTAGGGAGCGGAGGGTAGATGGGATTGGTGACTTGATCTGGAGCGCGAAGATACTCTTTGATATCAAGAATTCCTGTTCGTTTTGAATCTTGAGCAGGCGTGCGACTTCCTGCCCTATAGCTTTGGTTGGGGGGCATGTTTCTAGGCGGTGATGCAGGGATCCCTCCCTCCACATACTGCACATGTTTTGTGGAGGGAGTTGGAGCGGTCCGCCGTCCTATAGGTCCTTCTCAAACAGCGTCAGGCGTTTGCTCTTATCCTTGGTTGTAGGAGTGGGTGGTGTGTCATTTTCCACATTGCTTTCTGTGTGGTTAAATCATAGGGAATGTCCAGCATATCTAGGTAATCTATCCTAGCTATGCTTGGGGTTGTTATGAGCATATCCCTCTGGGGGTGGTTTTCTGAGTTTCTTAATTTGAATTGGGGGCTGGGTCGTCCCCTTCCCTGTATAGTACCCATGTTCTCTATGGTCCATCCCATACGGCGGATAGTTCTGAGGATATGTTTGAAATGAGGGGAGGTTCCATGCAGACCCGTTGCAGTAGGGTGCTTGGCAAGGTATGAAAGTAGTCTGGGTGGACTATGTGGGTTGGTTAATTTGAGTGCCTGTGCAAAGTTAGTCCTTGCTGCTCTGGACTAATGTTGTTGCGGGAGGTCTGGAGCAAGGATTTCCTTTATCCAGGTACCTAGGATGTGATTGGCATGGCTCTCAAAATCTATTAGTCCCATGCCTCCGCTTGATCATGGGCCAAATAGTGTTTCCATCCGTATAGGAGGGTGAGAGCCAGGCCACAGCCAGCCCTGGATAAGCGCGCGAATTGAGGTTATAAAGGTAGGTGAGAAGGCTATTGCATGGGCCTGGTACCACAGTATTGGGAGGATGAGCGAGTTAGCAACTGTAACTCGTCCTGTTAGTCCTGGGGTTCTTCCCTTGAGAGAGGCGACGCGTTTGGATACCCGTTGTAACAGGTTACTTTCCATTGTCTCATTAGCATATCCCCCTGATTCTAGCCAGATTCCAAGGTGTCAGACAGGAGTGTTGGTGGGAGGCGTTGCAAAGGGTAAAATAATTGGGTTTTTTCTTCGAGTGTTGGTGTGAGGTTCTGATGTTGTGGCCCAATTGTTTGTGTATTTGCCTAAGAGGATGATTTCTGTTCTCCTTTTGTTGAGCGATGCATTGCTCACCTTGGAGTATTCCTCTAGAGTGTGTTCCAGTTGTCGAGCATCTTCATTGTTTGCTATACCTGCTACACAGTCATCTGCAAAGGCCAGTATCTTGACTGTTGGTTGTCCTTGTGCGGTTATCCTCATGAGACGTGAGTCAGTTACTCGGAGGAGCGGGTCAAAGCTGAAATTGTATAGCAGTGGGCTGAGGGGATCCCCTTGTTTGAGCCCTCTGTGTGGTTTAATCTTGTTTGTTAGGAATCCAGGGCCGCATACAGCCATGGTTGCAGATTCTGTTAGGAGCATCGCCCATTTTATGAATCTTGGTAGGAGTTTGAAGGCATGTAGACATTCTTTTAGGTATGGCCAGCTAACACGGTCATACGCCTTTTCCTGATCCAAGAAGACCAGGGCACCAGTTGCTTTGGATTGGCAAATGTTTGCAACAGGGTGTATGTTGTTCCAGATTGAACGCCCTGGTATAAACCCAAACTGGTTGGGTGATAGGGCATCAGATGCAATTGCGCCTAATCTAGCTGCTAGAATTTTTATTAGAATTTTTGTGTCAGTGTTGGAGAGTGCAATTGGGCGCCAGTTGGCCAGGTCCAACTTGTTACCCTTTTTCATACAAGGTTTTGCGTAGGATTCATGACCTCCTGGTAATAAGTGTGTTTCAACAAACTCTGGTTCATTGACGCCAATAGGAGGGGGGCGATTTGTTGAAAATATTTTTTGTAAAATTTGTAGGGTATCCCATCAGGCCCTGGGCATTTCCTACGTGGTGCACCGCGAATTGTTTCCCAAAGCTCCACCTGTGTAATAAGGGATAGTATATTGTAATTTGGTGGCGTACTTTGTATCTTGGCAGTTTGAATAAATTCTTTAATTTTTTGTGGATATGTTGGCATATCGCGATATAATTTAGTGTAATAGTGGTGTACTTCTGCCTTGACCTCCTCAGGGTCAGTTGCCACGGTGCCATTGGTCTTGCGGACCTGTGTGCACATGGGCTGGTTTCCGCAGGAGTGTAATTGGCGGAAAAAGTATGTTTAACAGGTTTCGCCTTCCTTTATGAACTTACCTTTGTTCAATCCTTTGATTCTGTGTTGGTGTTCAAAGATGAGATTGATAAGTTGGGATGAAATTTCTGCCCATTTGCATCCCCAATTAGGGATATAGCCAGATTTCAGAGTATTTATATCCAGGTGGTCTAGTTCTGCCAAGGTACGCTTGATTGTGGCTGTGTCCGCGGTGTACTTGCATGATGCAATATGTCAGGTTTTGTTGATTAAATCTTTTTTGAAATTTTCCCATGTTCCGATGGGATCTAAAGTGGATGAGGCTGTGAATTCTGGGTTTGTAGCCTTGTTTTCAACCCAGTCAGATATCTTGGGCAATTTTATATTTTCTGGGTGAAGCTTTCTCCAAGGTGACACCTGTGTGTGGGATTGAGTTGGTGCTAACTGCACCGTAACTAATTGGTGATGAGAAAAATTGATTTTTTTGTTGTAAATTTGGAGATTCTTGAGTGGTGGGATTGTGGGATGAGGATGTGGTCAATACGACTCATTGATATGAGCAGTCCCTCACATATGTTGGGTCTTGTCATATGGGGAAGGATTGGTGAATTGGGAGGAAGAGCATCCTGTAAGCCAAGAGATGCCTTCATTGTGCAATATTCAATGTGTCCAGGTGGTTATCCCCTGGTATTAGGCCATCGATCTGTATTGGGGTTATCCCAGCAGTTGAAATCGCCTAACATGATGATATCTGGTGGGAGGGTGAGGGTAGAAATTTTTTCAAATTTTTTTTCTCAGTTGCAGTGCATGGTGCATAGATACATGCTAACGAAATTATTTCATCTTGGCATGTGATTGTTGCTACCAGGACTCAACCTTGCAAGTGTGATGATGAATTTGTAATTCTAAATTTTTTGTTGTTTTGGACTATCACCCCACAGTGAGACGTCCATACTGATTGTGATGGTGCGACCCTGGTTGACCAGGATCCTTCTTCCCCTTGTAGGCAGTGGGTTTCTTGGATGGCCAAGATGTCTACAAGAGGTTTTTGCAGGAATGCCAGCTTTTTGGTTTGGGACGTATGAGCCCTGGCTCCCGCAATATTTAATGTCCCTATTGACACTGAGGTGCCCGCGGCGCCTCAGGAGCGGTTGGGAGGACCCTCTGGTCCTATCCCACCGCGGCTCATTTTGGCCATGCTCCACATCTGTACTCCAACTCTTTCACTGCCATTGTTGGTTCCCTTGATCTGACCCAATGATTCAAGGGAATTGCGGTTTTTTGCATTTGCATCAACTTTTCCTGCACAGGTCTCATGTTGATTTGATGCGGGTTGTTGATTGGATTTTATATTTTTGAGGTTCAACTTTGTTGCATTGTGCACCGCATTTTCACTCCAAATTACGGTTGTATTGTTCCTCAGTATGTGCTTGACTGATGACGCTTTGTGACTCAGTCAGGTTACTTTAGAAAATTTTAAACCTGGGCATATTGTTCTGATTGGTTGGTTTGGTGAATATCTGAAATATCCTCCTGAATTTGTCCGTGGTTAATGGCAGATTCTTCTTGAGCTGCCGCTTCAGCTGCTGCTCTCTTGCGGGCTTTTTGTGCTGCTTTATGCTGCTTACTTGTAACTGGGTCCATGATGGAGTATAGTCCATCTTTACCCCAGCGGAATGGGTGGTGGCCATCAGTCATTTTGGCGAAGTTTTCATTATCTTCATCCATAGCTTCTTCACAAAAATCATTTTCCATTAAGCCCTCTTTTACAGGGCATGCATGTTCCTTGTGGCCCAGCGAGCCACAGTGGTTGCAAATAGGTGGTGCGCGTTCTGGTGTAACTTGGAATGCAGCTGACTGGCCCCATCTGCAAAGTGAAATTCTGCTGTGCAGGGAATTCTGGATAAATCCTCTTCCATTTCTGTGAAGGGGTTGATTACAGCGATAGCTTTGCCCATGCACAGGTCAGGCATTAAGCAAAATTGCTGTAATTCGAGTTGTTGGATTTCTCTGTAGGCCACAAGACCTTTGCAGAGCTCCTCCTCAATTACCTTATGAGGAAGGTTGGTGGGGAGCGAGTCAAAGGAGATGAACAAAGTTTTCACTTTGTTCCATCTAGTGCGCGCGGTGTGCACAATTTTTTGCCCTCAGGGAGGGCAATTTCCACGTAGATTTTTGCTGCAGCATTGGCTTCATTGGCTGTTTTGAAACCAATATTGATCCATCCGCGGCCCATGTTGTTGGTGGCTACATACACCGCGTGAGGGAAAAGTGAGGGCTGTGCCTCACATGTTTTCTCCCACAGGGTCAGTGACTCATCCCTAAGGAAAAGTCTGATCTTGTGTTCCACCTTTGACAAAGATTGGTTGAATTGAATGTACATGTATTGCACGTGCTTTACAGTAAATACCATAAACCCAGATGGTGTCTGAGTTTGCGATTTCTTTGCAGATTGGGTTCCTGGTCCCCCTCCAGGGTGTTTCTTGCCCTTAATTACACCATTAAGCACATTACTTGCCACGACGCTCGCCCATGTTGTATTATTTTTGTTATTAAAGTCGCCCATCTTTCCTGTGTGATTATCCAAATTTGCTGTTTGAATCAAATCATTTTAACTAAAGTGATTGTTACAAGAAAGAAAAATGAGCTATACTTTCTTAGATTACCAACATTTTTTCTATAAAATGTCTCATACTTAAAATAGTAATACTTAGATTTTAATTATTGGCTCATAGATTAATTAATATTAGAGTTATAAATGATCACTACCTTATAAGTAGGCCAAGATGTGCACACAAGAAAATTTATATCTAAGTCATAAGTGGACTAGAAAGTATAGCTTAAAAAACAAGTGAAAGCTTTATAGTGATTGGATGCATCTGAGTTTTTTTACCTGGGAGTGCAATCAAGATTACAAAAATCCAGAGATAACCTAAAGTAAAATTACAAACAATTTGAGTTTAGATAAAGAAACATTGTTTTTTTAAAAACATTATTTTTAAAAACTCTTTTCTTGTATATTGTCTTATATTTGAATGAATATTTGGTCTTCATACAATGACATGTCATGCATATGGCTAATTATAGGATTGTCTTGTAGTCTGGATACATCATCACCCAGTGGAGCGCCCCAAATTTCCAAGGGCACAGAAGTTCTACTTATTATGAGGAGGGGCATGATATATTAAAATAAGGAAAATAAGGTAAAATAATGTAGCAAAGGCCACAAGGAAAACTAAATGATTGCAATGGGGCAACCATGAGCCTTGCTGGGGCAACCCCAAAGGTGAGAGAAAGTGATTACTATGACTCCTCAGGGTTCCACAGTTGCTGGCTTTTAAAGTGGTACCTTGAAACTAAAAAATTTGCACTAGAGCGTACATGATTACTTGGAGTCTTACAATGGACAGATTTACTGACTGAATAACCACTACCATGTATTAAATAAATTCGACTTCTTTAGATTTTAAGTAGAGCTCCAGGATAATTCAATGCTTGATGACTAGGTCAAACTGTCATATAGGGTCAGAAGTGGAAATGAATGGCAGATTGAATTGACTATGACATCAGGGAAATGCTCCTGCTGAGAGGAATGCTACAGATAATCTGGGCAAGTGGGGATCCTAATGGGTTGAGTAATTGGGTGTTCCAAATATGTGAGAGGCATGGCGGGATTTTTGTAATGTTATGAACATGGTGAATGGATTGCACCAAACCAGTGGTGGGTCAGAGAGGTAAATCCTTGTCATGCGGGGTGCACTATGTATGGTAGATCAGAAATTGCTGTCAAGAAAATAATTTCTTTGAAAATTGGCAACTGCTCACAAAGTGGCTAGATTAACTGAATGGAGAGCCCACTTAATAACTGAGAAGGCTAAAATGTGGATGGCGGCGTCCTTTTCTAGCTAAAAAAGTTTTACTTGGAAAGATATTTCAGATGATGTACACAGAAATCTTAAATATTTTGGAAGGTTTATCGAGGTAAAAGTTTAGATAAGAAAATGAACTGACAACAGGACCTAGGAGGGCTGTTAACTTATAAAGTAGGAGTGTAGTAATCCAGCTTTTTATGGTGCTTGCTGGTGCTAATGCCACTGAATACCACATAAGTTTAAATAAATTTAATAAAAATTCAAAATAAGGAAATTAGGTTTTTATCAGCTTTTTTTATTATAATGGGGTACAATTGAAAAGCAATCCCTCTTGATATTTGACCATTCAGTATTTAAACTGTTTTGAGGGTTGGGGGAATTTGGGGATAGGGTTAAAATAGCATTAATGCTTCAAAATTAGATAATTTGGATTTTGCTTCAATCAGATCTCAGAAAAAATGAGTTATTTATTTTGGCAAAATGAAATTTGGGGTTTTGGGGCATAATGTACCCATGCAGTAAGGTTTTGATGTACTTTAACCAATAACTGCTAGATAAATTACTTTCACCTCAGGGGACCTCCACTACGCCTATAAAGGGGAGGCCCCCGCATAGGTGTTTTGAAGGACCTGGTTGTGGTTAGGGAGACTTTTTGATGGTTGCCTCATGGTCCATTGTGTGATCAGGGAAATCCGACCATCCAATTTTACATTAATCACCCAAGCAGGTTTCATAATGGTGTTACCCCAATTAATGGGGTTCCACCAAGGATTGGCCAGGTTCTTTTGGCCGAGATCTTTGATAGCATCATTTACATCATTATCAGAATTGCTCTTATTAACATTGGAAAATTGCAAATGGCTGACATTTCCCTTTTTCAGCTGAATTCGACCTAAAACATTCTCATTTTTCAGCTGTGAGGGCAAATGTCCAACAAGGAGGTAGGTGAGGTATGAAGAGGGTGTTTAACTAACTAGGCTGCTCCAGAAGATATATTCTGATTGGTAATATTGAGAAAAAGGAGTATGTGGTGAAGGCTTATCAAACGCTTTAGATCAACTTCTAATTTTTATCTATTAACTCCTCAGAATAGGCCAAAATTATAAACCAATGGTACCAATTTGACATTTGTTAATTTATATTGGAACGCCGGTGCAGCTAGTCTACCAGTAATCTCTTCTAAAAGTTCAAACAATTGGCCTAAACTTGAGAGCTAGTTTGATTGACTTATGTTAGTGATCCACAATCCATTAATTCATGACAAGTAACAAAATCAGACTTTACTGTCCTGTTATAGACTAATTAGGATTTTAAATGAGCTTGAAAATTGTAAGTTCTAGGTCCCAGATCCTGTTTCTGGACAGGGACCAGAATCCCTTCAGAAGAAAAAGGGGTATAAAGCCCCAGGTGGATCCCTTTTCACAGGTAAGTGACTTAGGTCATGTGGTGGATAGCGCTGGGCTACTGTTCTACCCCTTAGGATCATTCACCCCTGCCTCTCTCCCCCTCCTCTACCATGTTAGAGATGATAGAGGGTCTGTTGGGAGATTGCCTAGTCTAGAGGTCACAGGCAGGCTCCTGGGACTCACACTACCACAAGCAAATTTTTCCAAAATTTTATAAAAACAGGTCAAGTAGCTTTTAAGCCCAGTTTGTCATTCTTAATCAGAGAGAAGCCCGTCTGGGATAACAAGCAAAAAGAATTAGGCTACAATTGAGAACATGACTGATAGTCGAGCAAGCTTGCCAATTGTTCCAACTCTCTGGGTGAATTTGAGCAGATAGAGACACATGGCCAGCCCAATTTAAGTGGTCAGGTCCCAGGTTGCACTATCGCCTGACTTGTTCCCAAAATAGTGGAAAAAGTTATAAAAGGTTTTGTTACTTTGTTGGGGTCTCAAATACTCTCCTGCACACCATTCCCCAGACAATCAGAGCTTATTGCCAAATCTCAAGGGACCAATCCATTGATGCCTCTCCCTAAAGAATTCCTCAATTAATAAGGCAACAGCACCTCCAGGAGCTGTTGACAGTTCATTGTTATCTCTCACCTAGTTTATGATAAAGGTACCTGTGTTTTCGCTCATCCTGTAATGGACTCCGTCCATTATTTTTACTCTAAAATTTCACCAATCAATTTGGTAAAGCACGCCACAGATCCAGTACTTGCCCTGATGATTGTCAACTGTGTTGTCCAGCCAATTAACCTCACCTCACACAAGATCATCATGAATCTCATAAAACAATTTTTTGGATGACGCGTTCTCTCCTCATTACACTATTGCATACCAATATGTCTCAAACCCAGAGCTCCGCCTTACCACTTGGTTAGCCAGAAGTCACTTTCTGGATAAGACAGCCTCAGAGTGACCCATTCCATCAAAGATGGAGTCTAGACCCCCACCTAACCCTCATGTGAAAAATCTTGTTCTCCTGAGGGCCTGGAGCACTCCTATCAGGGAGATCTAAGCCCCAGTGCTCTGCATGGGCCCCCTTAGTGCTTTATTTCTTCCGCTGACCTAAAGGCAGAACCCAAATGCCCTATGTTAATCTGTGACACACATTCAAAAAATCGAAGTCCTGCAACTGCAAAAATCCAAAGAGTTGTTATCCTCCCTGCCTCCCCCTCCCTCAGGGTTGCCCCTGAAAGACCCGCGGTTGCCCTCATTGCAACCATTTGGTTTGCTTCAGGGGCCTTCAGTACACTATTGAACTTTTACTTTCCTAATATCCACGCTAGAACCCCTCTTCTCCAAGTCATTTGGACCACTGTGCCCCTGGCATTCTGAGCTCTCCACTGGGTGTTCACGCAACTTGATTGGAATCCCAGTCTGATCTTATTCAGCCGCCTCTGACGGCCATCTTTTGGGGAATTTTAGGGACTATATTGGGAGCAGGATATCCCTTTTCCTTCTTCTGGTCCCTGATTGCACTACGTCTTGACAAGCCTCTCTCAACTTTACCATAAAAGGAGAGGAAATGGTGAGATAGGAAAGGTTTATGGGAGCCAGGGAAGTATCTCACTGCTCATTTACCATGTGGGCAAGTTGCTAAACCAAGTCTAGGGGTTTTCTGGTACCTTAGGTCCCTTATTACGCTAGTAGGGATGCTGGTCATGATCATAACAGAGAGGCTGTGATTCCAGATTTGTATCATCCTTTCTTTTGTCAAAATGAAAGATCCCTCAGTCTGGACATGAACAAGAGAAAAATTATGTGGTTCTCAGAAGCTTGATGGAAATAATGGCATTAATCTTAAAAAGGGGTGGGGAACCGCTCAATGGGATGCGTTAAAGTCCTCCTTTAAACCTTTTTGCAACTCATAAAATATCGCGCACTTACCTAACTGTTTCATAAAAAATATCCTCTCAAACCATAAGATTTAACAGACTGGAAAAATTTCCAAGAGGTCATAAATGCTTCTACCTCCATCCTTTTGTGTCCTATACATAATTGGTCTCAGGAGATTTTGTTTTTCTTCAAAAAGAAACTAATTGAAAAGTGTGAAACATGTTGTGGTGCTTCCAGTGCACTGAAAGTTTCTTTACAGTAAGGGTCATTGATTAAGTCTTTATCAACTTCAAAAGGTCTGAAGAGTTTGGCAGACAACTATTTGGTGAGAAGCTTCATGTGAAAACTCCACGTGTCCAACATGACATGTGGGCCAAACTTGATATTGTGGCTTGGGAGGCGCTTCTAATCTGAAAACTTCTTATCTTAAA
Source organism: Massospora cicadina (assembly GCA_022478985.1). Lineage (NCBI taxonomy): Eukaryota > Fungi > Entomophthoromycota > Entomophthoromycetes > Entomophthorales > Entomophthoraceae > Massospora > Massospora cicadina. Next base: position 79,859 of record JAKSZP010004304.1, on the reverse strand, counting down.
TGCATTTGATTTAAGTTCCAAAATGAGACTCTTTATCAAGGATGATTGCTATCCAGATTTTTGCTGCTGGGACCATTGAGGAATTAAATAGTCAACCTGAAAAGATGGGTAATATCACAAGTTATCCTCAAAAGGAGAAAGCCCATAGAAGAGTGAGCGGCGTTGTTATATGCAAACTATACTAAGGGGCAGATCCATGACCCCAGTAACTTGGGAGGCGGTGCATAGCACAGGTACTACTCTATTACCTGATTGACTCTTTTAGTTTGCCCGTCAGATTGGGGATAACAGGTAGTGGATAGAAAGAGTAATTACTGAGAAATGCTAGAAGCTCATCCAAAAACAGGAAGTTAACTGGAGGCCTCAGTTGCTCATGACCTTTTTGGAAAAGCTAAACATAGAGAATACATATTTTGGGATTTTTGCCCATATTCCCAGCCTGCTAGATTCCCAGGAATTGCTAGGGGATAATTTCCTAAAGCAAGGTGAGTTGAAAATTGGTTGACCTGAATTTCAGAGTAAATATGTTTGGGGGATTTTGGGATATTTGCTTGGTCATATCCATTGAGGATTGATCCAGATGAATACTTAAGATCTCATAAGGCAGAGTTGCTGACGAAATAGGGGCATCTGATAGTGATCAACTATCAAGTATACCGATTAGAATTGGTCAGGTTTCATCACTGACTGATTGAGAATGAATAGCAAGTTGTGAGGCGAGTGATGCTGCCTGCAACTAGAAAATCGATCAGTTGGTGCATGACCTGCCTTAATGGGTAATGAGTACAATTACCTAAGAAGGTCGCTAGCCAAATATGTTTGGTTCACTTGAATCAAGAGGAAAACATTAGGGACAAGTTTTCTGACTCTTTCCGTTTAGGTCTTGAGGATGTCCAACAATGGAATCCAAGCCATAATGGGGAAGACCATAGCTGGTGAGATGAGGATGGGTGATTCATTGGCAACGGCTGCCATTTCATCAAAGAGGTGTCAACTGAGGGTTAGACGAACAAATCCCCACTATAAATTCCCTAAGATGCACTTATAATAAAAAACAGATAATTAGATCATATTATAGATATATAGTTCCATAAGTTGTTCATCCGGTAAATAGTCTAAGTAGTAAACTATTATTATCTTTATATTGTTCTATTTTCTCTAGGATATTATTGCTGTGTGCGATAATTGGGAGACTCTTAGGGAAAAGAGTAAAGATCAGAGTGGGGATCTAGAGAAGAAGGGGAAACAATTGGGGATTGCTGCTAACTGTGTGTTGAACTTAAGAGACTGTCACCAGGGAATCTCAGAGAAGATTTGGTTGGACAGAATGAGGGAATGAATCCCTAGATCATGACATCTCGAGTATTTCAATTTATGAATACTGTCCAAGCGTTGGGCCGAGATATAAGAATTTATACTCAACTACAGATGATAGTCGTCATACTGTTAAAGATTGATAACTATTATACTATACAATGAGGACGAAGTGCAAAAGAAAACTAAACCTGTGCAGTAAAATTTTATTGGGGCTGTTTACCAATAATAACCCAAACCAGTAAATTTTTACAAGTTGGTGCTCACTACAGGGGTCTAGTTGAGTTAAAGAATTTATAATAATGTCATACAAAGATGAGTTACGCAAACTGTGGACAGAGTTAGCCACTGTGAATCAGAATGCCCTAAACTCAGCGGATCATCAAGAATTTGCAGCCTTGGAAGAATAAGTCGCCAAGATGGATGAAGGGCTTGATAATGTTGCAACTTTTGGGAATGAGTTGCTTGGGAAAGCAACTTCGTTAAAGAAGAAAGAAGGGGACCCAGTTTGAAAGATCTTATATCTGTAACAGAGTGAGAAGTGGGTCATGTTCATTTGAGAAATTCAGCGTGGATATAGAGCGACTGATCAAACAAGTGGATGAACTTAAAACTCACAAATGCGGTTGTGAGCCAGATATGGTAAGCAATGCTGAAGAAAGAAGTCCTCGCACAATAATTGGGAAGTCAAATAGCTTAAGGAACATGCCACCCACTTTTGCTGCCATTTTAAGATGATGCTAAAAGTCACTCCTCAAGTGAGCCAAGTGGCAGAACCAAGAGAATCGGCTAGAAATAACTCAGAGGAATTTAAGGCAATGCCAAAATTGCCAAAATTCCATCGGTATAAAGCCCCAGCATTTTTCTGACTGTTTGATATGACCATGTATGGCTATGGGGATTGTCAAAAGGCGTTGGCAGTCATGAATTGCCTAGACACCAGCTGTCAGAACTTAGTGTTACCTCACCGGGAGGGGACAGCTGGTTTTATGAGGAGGCAAAGGTGGCCATCATGAAGGAATTCAGGAGTCTGACACGCATGTTCGAGCATAAACAGGAGTTTATGGGAATTCAGTTCAATAAAGATGAGTCTCTAGAAAGCTTTGCGGATTAGTTATATCAGGAGTCGCAGAACCTGATTGAAGTGAAAGTACTAAATGACTTCAAAGCTAGAATCACCTTACAAGTGGCCCTTTGGCCCTATTGTGATTTGCATCGCATGGTGTCTTCCATGTTTGTGACAGAAATAACTACCTCTCAAATGATAGATAATTTGAAGATTTTGGGAGCAACACTTGATGCCCCAAATATAAGTTTAAAATTTAATCTGGTATGCAATTTTAATCCCACAAAAGGGAATGAAGGAGCTAAAGAGATGAACAACTGAAACGTGCCAGGAAATAAGCCCAAAGAATTTAGACGGTTGTTTAAGAAGGAAAAGGTCTTCTACCAATGTGGTGGGAAAGGACATTTCGCCGTGCACTGCAAGAAGGATCAAATCAACATGGTCCAGGCGAAAGAGTCAGCTGCCACCAAGGATTCAGGAAAAGGGCCTGCGACCTAGATGAGGAACAGTCTAGAGCTGAGGAGAAGCCTGTTCCTCCTGACATCATGACTGAGAAAATTGATATCAGCGATCTGTTTGTGAATGACAGAGTATAGGATTAGCTGTATCAAGTGGTCAATTTGGATGTAAATGCTGTGAACAGATCCAGGGCAAAGAGAATTGACCCCAAGATAATCAGGAAGTTGCCTGGTCATATGCCTGACAACTGGAGGACAAGATTCAAACTGCCAAGCATCCCAAAGAATTATCTGAAGTCAAATTAAATGAGGTTAATTTGTCGATCCCCCTCATTATGATAAGGGATTGTTTCCTGATTTATTGGTGCAAATTATTCACACCCTCGGTTCAGCTAATAACACTGCTATACACTTAGTTAATTACTATCTTACAATACTCTGAGTGTGCATATATAGACATAAAAGAGAATCAATTGCAGGTGAGGGAGATTGTCAACAGTGGAGCGCCCATCAACAATCTATTGACTAAGCTGTTAAAGAGGATGAAGATCACGCTGGACTTGGAACATAAGAGGGAATATGGGACAGATGGCTAAACACCACCATCTCCTGTGGAGCGTATAGCACGTTGCTACTATGATTTGGGTCGTTGGTGGTATCTGTTCCAGCAATAGTTTTGGCCAACCAAAACTATGACATTCTGATCAAAATGGAGTTTCTACACAAATATGGAATCAAATGCAACTTTGAGGATAATACGTTGACCATATTGGGTCAGACGTTATCATTGATATTAGAAGGATGGTGAAGCTCCGCTGAATAGGAGAAACAACTTCATCAATTAATATATAATGATGGCATTAGCCCAATTTAGTATCAATTAGTTGGTAGGAAGTGACAAGAAATGCTGACAGAAATCCTAGAGAACTGGGAAAATCCACTGAGGATCAAGAATGAGAAGACCATACTGACAGGATTGCAGATGATAATTGACATGGAGTTGACCTGAGAGATATCTGAGCTGTTGTATGGGGAGGTTAAAGCCCCTAGAAGAAGTCCAGAGTGGAGCCTTGGGTGGCTCCTTGGTTAATAATTTCAGGCCATGGAGAAATTAGAGTTCTCCTGGCGATTTAAGTGAATAACCAATGAAGAAGAGTAAAAATCAGATCATCACATTTGTTCATCTGATTCCAACAGCCAAATTAAGGAGATTCCACGATTTTTGGACTTTCAATGAGATAAGATTACTGGCTGGGGTAATCAAGAGTATCAACCTATTGGTTGATTAAGAGTAACTCGCTGATCTGTTGGAAGGCCAGCAAGAGGAGTGCTTAAATTATTTAAAAAGTACTGGGAAGTATTTGCTCAGAACAAACACAATCTGGGATGCGCACAAGATGTGATCCATTAGGTCGACACTGGGTAAAATTGATGATTAGGATGAGACCAATCTGATGATCAAAAGCAGCCAAAGCGGTAGTGGAAGATGAAATTAACAAACTAGTAAATCATGGGATTCCAGTTCCGTTGTCAAGTCCCCAGGCAAGTCTATTTCTAATTGTGAAGAAAAAGGATGGCTCCAACTAAGTGGTGATCAACTACTGAAAGCTGAATAAAATTATGAGGAAGGATTTGTGCCCCTACTAAAGATCTATGATCTGCTAGACTGATTGGGAGAAGCTAAGTATTTCTCCATGATAATCTGATCTTGGGATATTGACAGATCAAATTGTAAAAAGAAGACCAAAAAATGCGCAATTATTACTGTGTAGGGGCTATACCAACTGACAAGGATGTCACAGGGTCTATTTAATGCGCCTGCAACGTTCCAGAGGGCCATGGACGCTATAATAAGTGATTTGAAGTTGTCATGAATCCTGGTATACTGGACGATATCAATGTGTTCAGTAGGACGTTTACTGATCACCTACACCACTTGGAAGAAGTATTTGTGTGACTGTCCGCAGCTAACCTGAAGATTAAGCCAAGGAAGTGTTACTTCTTTCAAAAAAGAGTTGGAACATCTGGGATTCGTGATTAACTCCAGTGGATTGCAGATGCAAGCCCAGAAGATAGAAGCCATAGAACGGATGGCAGTGCCAAAGAGTGTCTGAGACATCCAAGTGTTCATTAGGATGGTCAGATACTACAGAAGATTTATTCTGGACTTTGCCCAGATAGGCGAGCCCTTATTCCATCTATTGAAGGATCTGAAAAAAGGATTCGTATGGATTGAAGAAGCACAGAAATCCTTCAATGAGCTATACTGGTATCTAATAGATTCTCCACTTTTTACATATCTGAACTTTAATTAAGAGTAGTTTATACAAACTTATGCTTCATTGACAGCGATTGGCGCTGTACTAAGCCAAGTAGATGAACTTGGGGACGAACATCTGGTGGCGTATGTGAGTCAGACACTCTCAGCTGCTGAGAGGAACTACACTATAACTGAGCATGAATGCCTCGCAGTCATTTATGCATGTTTGCAGTTTTGGGTGTAAATCCATGGAACGCACTTTAAAGTGGTGACGGACCACTCTTTGTTTTGTTGGCTCCATAATTTAAAAACCAGATAGATGACTGGCCTGATGGGCACTTAAGCTACAGGCTTATATTATGAGATTGTCCACCAAGTGGGGGCTTCTCACCAGAATTTGGATTGCTTATCAAGGTTACCAATGGTCCAGATGGTATATATGCAGGCGGATGAGCTATTCCAAAAATGGTTGATGGAGAAATTAGGAATGAGCCCCAAGAAATTCAAGGTGCACTTTGGAAAGCAATGGAAAACACTGAGACAAAGGATGGAAAAGTGTTTAAGACAATTAATGGAAAGTGTTTATTATTCTTGAAGCCGTCAAAAAGAGCAGCTATTGTACAAGCCACTCATAAGGTTGTCAGGCATGGAGGCCTGAGAAAAACAACCAATCATATTTGCCAGTACTACTACTGGGAGTCAATCAATTATGATGTCGCGGACTATATAGCTTGTTGTGTGGAGTTCCAGCTGCGTAAGCTACATAAGAATACAACTGGATACTGACTGGTTTGCCCTGGATTTTCTAATACAGTGTCCATTGATGTATGGGACCAAAGACAATGGTTACAGGGGAGTCAAGTACATAATAGTTGCCATCAACCATCTGATAAAATGGGTCAAGATGAAGTCCATGGCGAAAGTAGACGCTACCAGCACCGTAAGGTTCACCCTGGAATAAGTAGTATATTGACATGGATGTCCGCAGGTCCTGCTTAGCGATTATGGAACAAACTTCATGTCTCATATAATCCTGCAATTGAATGAGATAATGGGGATAAGAGGAGTTGTGTCAGTACCCTAACAGCTGGAGATGAACAGACTGGTAGAATGGGTGAATGGAACGCTGGCCATGACGCTGAGGAAGCTAGTTACAGGAATAACTTCCGCGTGGGGAATGTACCTGAATTTGGTGACATTTGCCTACAATATCAGTCATCATACAGCAACGAAAAAACACCGTTTGAGTTGTTATATGGGAGGAAGGCCATGTTACCACCGATTTATACTTGGTGGTGGAATTAACGTTGGGGATGAGTGCTGAACAGTACTTGAACCAACTGACAAATCTCCTGATTGATATGCAATCACAAGATTTTGATACTACATTGAATAAAAGGATATGAGTGAAATTGATGGACAATAAGAACTGACCAGCCTTAGCAGAATATTGAATAGGCAAACGAGTTGCCTATTGCAATATGCATGATTTTGGAAGAAGAAAAAAACTAGATGCGTTTTGTTCAGGTACATTTGAAGTGATTGCCAAGATGGCGACTAACGCTTACTCCATCAAGAATCTCTTGGATGGAAGGGTGGTGAATTGAGTCCATGATAAGTATCTGAAGTAATGAATAAATGAAAAAAATAAAAGAGTTCTCAAAGGACCAATGAAACATTAAGTTGGTCATGCCTGATGATTAGGTCAAGTCTGAAAAAAAGACCTCTGAACCAGTCTAGATCATTAATTCCAAAAAGGACCTCTGAACCATAGAAAACTGGCAGGTTTAAGTACTGAAGACCCAGTTTGGGGAAAAAAAATAAAATGATGGACCGCTGAACCAAAACAAGGTCAATCCCCATGGAAAAAAGAAGAATAAAAATAAAAGATTGATACAAGATATTGGAAAAAGATTATAAACCGCATAGAAAAAACTGATATAGTTTTATAATTTTTATTTTATTAATTATACTCAATACAGGAGTAATTCCGCCTATGTCGCCTCTTGGGGGAGGGAGGATGGATCATGGTAGGAATGAACAGCCCATCAAAATTGATGTGAGATTGGACGCTAGCAAGGGCTAGACCTACACAAAACCAAGTCCTTTCAGTGGACGCAGATCCCTGTGAGAAAGCGATTAGGGGAAAGAGAATTGAAATGTTGGAAGAAGCCAATCGTGAAACTCCATAGTTGGGAGAAAAACAACAGTATAAAAAGAGGCAGTTGATGAATAACCCTGAGTAATATGATATGGTACCGGAGCTAGAAGATTAGTCTTGAGTGCCTGATGACAGGCTTTGTGAAGAACACCAGACATATGGGCCAGCAGTGAACAAGGGATGCTTGATGGGGGTTGCTAAAGCATACCCCCACTAACGCCATCAGTGGAAGATACCAATGGGAAGTGCTGGAGATGAGATAGTTGTGCAGGGAGTGAATGGCATCCTACAAGTAAAAACTATGGGCTTCTCAGAAGCTGAAGCTGAAGGAGTGATGAAACCCTGGAGAGGCTGGAAGCTTTGTAACCCAACTTTGAAGAACTTGGCCAGCTAATTAAAGAGCATAAGTGGCGATATCCTGATATAGGATGTTCTCAAGATCGGAGGGATTCAGTGCTAGGGACAAAGCCTTGGTGACTTGGGCCTGGAGTTTGGCGTAGGGGAGATCAAAATGAATACTGTTACCGATGGTGAGCTCAGTAGCCAGGACAGCAGGTTTGTAGTATTGTCTGAATTGGAAGAGAAACTCTGGAAGCAAGTCCAATCCAGCAAGAAAATAGCAATCAAGAGTGAAAAGGCATAATCTCAGAAGCATCCACAATGATAGTCAGTGCATCTGCAAAAGGGGCAAAGACAGGAGAGTTTTAAGATCCAACTCTGGGATTGATGATAAAAGAATTGGCCAAGAGTTGTTCAAAACAATTGCAAGCCTGTTTTGGAGAGATTTATTACCATTTCCAGTAATTTGATGGAAGGACTAGCCTCTGACACCAGAATAGGCGTACGAGTCCTGGAAGGACCAAAGAAGAGGTTCTGTCGTGCATCCTGACTCATCTGCTGGAAGTGCCAAAGATCTTGATCAGACAAACTATTTAGAAAACTGCTGGTACCATGAATTGTAATTCGACATATGAGCTGGTTGAGAGGGGAGATGTTGGACTTATATGAAAGTCAAAATTATGCACTCTACAATCATTAAGCTCCAGTTTCAGAGAAAATAATCTCAAAATTAATGGGATTAGCTCTCCAGAGAAGAATTAGGAATGTTTTGAGCTGATAGGTATGGGAGAAATAACGAGGGAAAACATAATAATTATTCTAAATTGAGCTGCAAAACAAACATTGACAGCAAGAGTCTCCTGTCTAGCACAAGGAGAAAATCAGGAAATAAAGGATGCCGGACCAAGAATCCTGAATATGACAGTGGGTCATATGCCCTGATGGGGGAAAACCCAGATCCTGGGACTAATATCATCATGAGTAAATCGATTAGCCTGGTATGATAGTAGATCATGAGGACCACACTCTGGGTAGCCAGTAGCGAGGAGGAAGAGGAAGAGAGCCACATGCCGAAGGTTTTCCTAAGAAGCGTTTTGTACTGAAAATCATACTCCGCTTGAGCCAATGAAGTAATTGACTGAGTGTCTGAAGTGGTGTTCTCATGCCCCAGTCCTTTTCTCTCTGGAAATCTAGGCAAGAGGGGGATGTGTTGGGATTTTTGCTCATATTCTCAGCCTGCTAGATTACCAGGAATTGCTAGGGGATAACTACCTAAAGCAAGGTGAGTTGAAAATTGGTTGGCCTGAATTTCAGAGTAACTATGTTTGGGGGATTTTGTGATATTTGCCTGGTCATATCCATCAGGGATCAATCTGGATGAATACTTAAGATCTCATCAGGCGGAGTTGCCAACAAAATAGGGGCATCTGATAGTGATTAACTATCAGGTGTGCCAATTGGGATCAGTCAGGTTTTATTACTAACTGATTGGGAATGAATAGCAAGTTGCGAGGCGAGTGATGCTGCCTGCAACTAAAAATTGATCAGTAGGTGCATGACCTGCCTTAATGGGTAATAAGTACAATTACCTAAGCTGGTCGCTAGCCAAATATGGTTGGTTTGCTTGGGTCAAGAGGAAAACGTTAGGGAAACTTTTTGACTCTTTCCATTTAGGTCTTAAGGATGTTTGATGACAGAATCCTAGCCAGGATGGGGAAGACCATCACTGCTGAGATGAGGATGGGTGATTTAATGGCAACGGCTGCCGTTTCATTGAAGAGGTGTCAACCAAGGGTTAGATTACTGAATCCCTACTATAAATTCCCTAGAATTCACTTATAATAAAAAAAGATAGATCATTTTTCAGACATATAGTTCAATAGTTGTTCATCCGGTATATAGTTTAAGTAGTAAACTATTATCTGCTTTCAATTGTTATATTCTTCTCAAGGATTTTTACTGTGTGCAATAATTGGGAGACTCTTAGGGAAAAGAGTAAAGATCAGAGTGGGGATCTAGAGAAGAAGGAGAAACAATTGGGGATTGCTGCTACCTGTGTGCTGAACTTAAGAGACTGTCACCAGGGAATCTCAGTGAAGATTGGTTGGACAGAACGGGGAATGAATCCCTAGATCATGACATCTCGAGTATTTTAAGTGGGAATACTGGCCGAGTGTTGGGCCAAGATATAAGAAATCCACTCAACTATAGATAAAAGTCATAATACTATTATCAACCAATAATCTAATATACTATACAACGCGGACAAAGTGCACAAGAAACTAAACCTGTATAGTAAAAAGTTTATTGGGGTTGTTTGCCAAAACTAACCTGAAGCAGTAAATTTTTACAACATGAGCAACAAAAAAAGTTGCAATTTACATTGTTGTTACGGATGTTGTTGGGCCGTCAGGGAGGAACCATTGGTGGCACAATCATCTGAAGGCTGGGCTTTAAAGTTAGCAGCCTTGGATGAGATGGTTTCCATTAAAGTTAAATAAAATAAATTAGGAGTTCTGAGGGGAAGTATTTTTCTAGAATAATCTAACACTATTTATAGTGCTTCAAGATATAAGAATAGGAATAGGGATTATAAGGATAGGAATAGGGATATTTAAGGGTAGTGTCATGGGACCTGTAGGAAAGTTCTGATGCTAGGATATGTGTGAATAGATAAAGAGTGGATAGAGATTAAGTAATGAATAGGAAATGTAAAATTTCCCCAAATTCAGCATAATTCGGGAAAAGTCCCAAATTAGGTATTCTAGTTAAATCAAACTCTGTTCTCAAATTATTGGGCCATCTGAAAAATATGCCCTTTGTATAATTATATCAATTTTCCCCTTGAGCAAGGCTTTCACCTAATCCAGGGAGAATTATGACAGATGTGAAGCAGGGAATAGACTGTGCAAACCTAATAATGTTTTGAAAACCATTATTATAGCATCAAAGCCATTGGAGGAGGGAAACTCCATGATAAAACCAACCAAAACTGTTTCACAAGGACCCTTTTTCTGCTACAAGGGGTGCAACAATCCCTTTTTTTAAATTGCTCTGACTTTTAGTTGACGCGGGTAACACAGTAGGCCACCCATTTTGGGATGTCTTTTTGGTACTTAACTAATTATAGGTCCTCTTAACAAGATATGTACATTTAATAGTTCCAGGGTGGCGTACTTCAGGGAAAACATAATGCTTTTTGATGACTTGAGTGCGTCTAGAGAAGGGAACTCAGTCCCTGTCTTGAAATAATTCCATCCCTCAGGGCATATAGGGGTCATATATGGAACTTTGATTCAAGATCCTTGTACAGCTCTACTCCCTCTTGAAAAACCGTTTGAGAAGCTAAGACACAAGGAAGAGCTGGGGTGTCTGGGGACAACTCAGCAAAAAATATGGATAGAACGCCAGGTAATGGATATGGAAGGGGGAAGCACAGTAGTGAATTTTAAGAGGTCCTCTTCTTCACTTGAAGACAAAGTGGAATTTTGAATTAGAATATTTTGTGGAATGTTCATGGCCCCTTGAATAAATTATAATTTAATTGAAACTCACAGAGATTCTGGTAAGTGCAAATTTGGCAATGAACTACTTTTTAAGGCTTACAGTAATATAATAATTCTTTGTAATATGTTTTGACAGTATTTAAATATTGTGCGACCTTCAGTAGATAGTGCCAATGAGTAAATGATCAGGATACCACTTCCGTCTACTTGTTGTAGATAGCCCACGCCTTCTATGTGAAAGCGAACTTACATGAAAAGAGCCACATATTCTTTAACTCCATCATGAGCCTGCAACATCATTGCACCCACAGCCACTAGTGAAGAATTTGTTGCGAATCTTACTTACATTACATTAAGAACTCCATTAATTTGTCAAGTAAATAGTATTAAAACTGTTGACCTTTGCTTTTTCACCTTCATAAGCTACCTTTCATTACAAGTCCGCAGTGCAAAGCCCCAATCCAGAAGAACAACAAATTCACCGTGAGATGATATACCACCCTGGGAGGCACAAAGCAAGCCCTACAACCACCTGGATAATTCTCAGCTCTATCTTAGCAATCCCAGCAGGATTAATACCCTTCAGTCCCTCATTGTATCCACCTACTAAGCAAGTCCCCACAGAGCTTCCTTGTAGATCCAGGTATTGGGGTTGGTAGTATGACCACCCCTAGGTGCACTCACCCAGAACCTACCTTGGAGACCTTCAGCACACCCTTCACTGCTGTTACCCTCTAGCTTTCCTGAAGCAATAAAGAGTAGGCGAGAGAAAGATCTCTATTAAGAGGGAATCTAAGGTATATATACCTAGGTGTTTCCTTAAATATTCACTGCCCGCCTATCAAAAATCATTGGCACTTATTGATGGTAAAATTAATATATTATCAGCAACCTCTGCTGACAACCATTCCTTCAAAATTCATCACAATTGTATGCCATATGTTAGTTAGATTCATAATTGGCATATGTTTCTTGTTCAATCATAAAGTAATTGTTAATATAAATCAAAATTTATATCCTTGGCCTTAGTTGCCACTGATAATGAACCCTCATCAATAAATTTGGCTATCACATGACTACTTATTGGAAACCTTGAAATTAAAGCTGGCAATATGATTATCCTCATTGTAAGTCGCCAGTAAATCACAAAATATGACTCAATTATCCTTAGCATGAGTTTCCAGTATTTGTACCCCACTTCAGCATTAGATGATAACCCGTTGGTAATTAGTGATAGTTTATCCTTGGCCTTTTGTCAGTACTAAACCCTTGATAATTATATAAATATGTTAATTATCCTTAGTGTAAATTGTCAGTGATTGAAATAACAATAATGCTATTTGGGATAATCCCTGTCAGCTTTACAGTTCTCTAGACTGTTGCAAAGGTTCAAAGGTGGGTTCAAAGCTGAAAAATGTGAAGAGGATGAAAAATGTAAGGATGGACTGATAAGTCTACTTTGTTATATAAAAAACTGCCAATATATTCAGGGTGCATAGGGACACGGTGCCTCAAGGATCTTTGTGGCCCCACCCGCTCAGGATCTTTCATGGCTTTCTGGATCTACCTTCTGGGCGGCACACTCATTGTACTTCGTCGTCCTTATGACAAGAGAGGTGGAGGCCACATCTCTTGTTATTCAGGAAGCGAGGAAGGAATTCTGAAGTCTCCTCCATCAATTCTAAAACGCCTGAAAATTCAAGGTTAATTCTGGCTTCAATACCATTGATATAAGGACCCTTCAAATAGGCTCAAGAGTCAATTCACCGCGGCTCAACAAAGAAGTAGATATTTGATTCGTTTTTTATTTCAAATCCCAACAACGCCCCCTCAAGGTTCTGTCAGAGGGGGTATAGGGCCAAAGGAACTGACCATGCACCCTTATTAACCATGGTTACCTGGTTGACGTCAGCAATGGAGTACTCTAACTTCACCTTATGATTAACTTTATAATATTTGGACCAAAGAATGTCAAGCTTATTCTATCAACTTCCAAGTTGATGGCAATAGAGAAGAACAAGGTCACCTAAATGAAAAGTTGGTAAAGAGGGTTGGCTGAGGTTAAATCGTGATATCTCCCTTTTTTGGTGGTGAAAATGCCTTGTGTGACTAGGGCTTGAATCTGAACAATTTCATCAACTAAAGCCCTCATATTTAATTTGTAGTTATTAGGTTTAGAGTCTCAACAAATGGCTGAACGCTACTTGGTAGCTGGAGTGCAGCCCATACAGGGAACAAATGGGGCCGTGATGATGACTCTGTGGTAGCTTATCCTGTAGTTAAGCAAAGCGCTGGGTAGTTAGTGGTTCCAGCAAGCAGGATCTGAGGCGGCCTTCTTATGTAAAATGGAGATAAGAGTTCCATTAGCGTGTGCTACCACCCCATTAGTTGGTGGGTGGTAAGTGGTGGCAAAACTCTGGTTAATGCCAAGTAGCGAGATAAAGTTTTAGTACTACCTATGAGGTGAAGTTCAACCCATTGTACAAAAGTAAGGTTTGGAGGCACTCATGCTTGGTGAAAATAGATTTAACAAGAAAGAGAGCTGTGGCTTTGGTGGTGGCAGCTGGGACAAAAATCGCTTTGACCCAATTTGTTAGATGTTACACGGCTAGAAAAAGATATTTATGGCCATGAAACCCAGTGGGAAGAGGTCTCACCACATCAGTGCTAATGACGCTGAAGGGTCTAGTTGTGGTGACAACCAGATGTTGAAATTAAGAATTGGCTTGGTCTTGGAATCAGCAAGTCATACATGCCTTCAAGAACTATTGGATGGTATTCACCATTCAGTCCTAGTAACATCATGAATATAGACATTTGTAAATCTTCTTAACTGCCCCGTGTTCCACAGTGATATGGCCTTCTAGATTAATTCATTTTCTGAAGAGGGGCGGACATAAGGGAGTCATCTCTTATTGACCCTCTTGTAGAGCAGCCCGTCCTTAATTTGAGTGTCTCAGGTCTTCCTTTGAAGCTCGGCTTGAACCTTGGGAGTTTACAACTCTCATCACTCAGGTTGACCAATCAGATATTATAGTTGGCCCTCCTTGGGGTTAAAGCTTCTAGCACTGGCATCCTGGAGAGGCCGTTGGCATTTTGGTGGATCGTGCCCGTATGATGGACAATATTGAAATCATAGCTCTGCACTCATAAGGCCCATCTAGCTTAATGTCTATCCCAGTTCTTAATTTTCTAGAGCCACCAGAGAGAGGAATGGCTAGTGACAATGGTACAGTGGGTACCTTAGAGATAAAGCAAAAAATGTTTTGATGGCTAACAAGACATCCAGGCAGTTCCTCATTGTAATGCTGTAGTTCTGTTTTTCTTTGCTTAGTGTCTTGCTAAAATAGGCCATGGGATGGTCGACCTGATTTTTGTCATTTTATGCTTGGATAGTCCTGATGAAATCATTGTTTTTTTATAAAAACAAGAAGGGCTAGTTAAAACATGGGTGTACTAGAATGGGATTTAGTGCATAGAGCAGTTCTTAAGGCATAAAAGCCTGCTATTGTTCAGGTCGCCACTCAAATGGCACACTCTTCAAGCGGTAAAATAGTGGCTCAGATAGGTTTGCAAACCGGGGTATAAACTGACAATAGTAGGCCACCATGCCTAAGAACACCTGAATATTTCTTAAGCTTTAAGGCGCGACATTCTTTCTATGGCGTTGACTTTTTCTGGTATAGGCTGGATGCCATCCTCTAAAAACTTTGAGTCCTAGAAACTTAGTTCTGACTGGAAAAAAGAGCACTTCAAAGGCTTAAGCTTTATAGAAGCCTTCTAAGCCAATTGAAGACTTCCCTGAGATGCTTGAAGTGTCCATTAAAGGTTTTTGAGAAAGCAGTAATGTCATCTATGTAGACAAGGGAGCACAAAAGCTTCAAGTCCTCAAGGATCCCGTTCATGGCGCTTTGGAAAGTGGCCATAGCGTTAAAGAGGCCTTGGGGCATCCTTGTGAACTCAAATAGTCCCACGTTAGCTTTGAGAGTACACTTGCTCAATCTTCATGGGCGAGCTCAACTTATTAATATCCGCTGGCAAGATCTATGGCGGAAAAGTACTGAGGTCCATTGAGAAGATGAAGGGAATCATTAATTTAGGACAGAGAATTATTGTCCTTATTAATGATCGAGTTGAGTCGCTGGTGGTCCATCACCACCTGATGGATGCCGCCCTTTTTCCAAACCAGCAGAAGAGGAGAGGACCAAGGGATGCGTGATAGTACTAGGAGTCCAACGTCGAGTAGTTTTCTAGACTCCACCGCCACCTGGGCCTCTTCATACTTTCTCTTTTAATAAGGTTTGGACCAGAATGGGGAGCGTCCCCAGTCTCCACATGATGTAGAACTCCGTTCATTTTTCCAAAGTTGTATGTTAAGGCCAAAAATGATACTAAATACTCCTCCAACAACTCTTGAACCTTGAATTATTGGTCGACCAAGAGGTCCTTTACTGGTGTTGACCAGGCCCACCAATGTGGGCATTTCCAAGCCAAGGTCCCTTAGGCTCCCAAAGCTCCAAAGGTTGTAAACAGCCTTTACTGGTAGGAGGCGGACATAGGCAGATGTACTGGTTGGACCTAATATTTTGGGTTTGTCAGTAAGGTTAGCCAGCAACACTGATATATATTTGGCATAAGCTGAATCTAGAATTCCTGGGCAGGTTAGAACCTCCTTGATGAATGGGTTGTCTAGGCCTCAGATTTCCTGTAGATATCTAGAGGGAATTTTAACATAGACCCAGGTGTCAGCAATAACTTGGGATTTTGGAGGTATCAAAGTCGCCCTAGGTAAGTATATAGGCATTCATTATTGCCCATCAACAGCATAGGGGACAATTGGGTGAGAGCTCCTTACATAATATTAAGCTGATCAATTCAGCATTACTCTACAGTAAACAGGCTCAGGCTTTGACCTTCGTCTTTGAGTCATGAGAGGTTTTGAAGATCAGGGGGACTCAATGCCCTATTAGGGTTAGAAAGCCATCATTGTAATGGACTAAAGCTGATTAGTCTATAAGGAACTGAGTCCCAAAGAGCAGTCATAGATAGAGTTATCTAGCGCAACAGTGGGAGTTTTTACAGCGAGCTTTTGAACTGTACAGGTAGAGAGAAATAGGCCCCTATAGATTGGGTGCCATGTGAGACAGCTGTGCCATACTCCATATAATGGGGAAAATGAAAAGTTATCTTGATGCGCTCCATTAATTAGACAATATGACGTTCACGGGGAGCCACTGTCAACTATGGTGAGGACTGGGATCTTATGAACTCAAACTGCAACAGAGGTAACCAGAATTATAAACTGGGGTAGTAGCGTGAGAAACATGGGAGAGTCATTGGAAGAAGTGTAAGCAGTATCAATTTCTTTATTATTGACGGATACCAAAACTCTTCTTCAGGTACAATAGACCCAAGTAGTAAGAGGTTATGGAGGATTCTTTAGGCGTGGTGGGATGTCAGCATAGAGCACCTCATCCTTAATTATGACGGCCTTTTTACTGCCTCTTTAGAAAGTCGTTTCCAGCAGGACTATGCGCTATGTCTGAAAGCGTTATGGTAGGTACATTGAGGTGAAGATTTTTCTTCTTTCAACCACAAGGGACTTGAGGACGGTTAGAGAAATCCAAAGAGGTAGCCTTAGAGTTTAGGGCGACGCAGGGATCTCATTAAGTGCTTCCTTGATTTCCTGGATGCATGCAAACCTCTTCTTCTGTCTTATCATATGCATTTGAACCTCAGGGCAGGATCGCAATCTGGAGATGAAAGCAGTGATACCATCATCAAAGGTGATATGATTGGTAATGACTAAGGGTTGTGTTTGGATGTAAAAACGGCTGGGTAAATCCATAGGGGTTTCTCCTTTATCAGACGGATACTCATGTGCGCTTGTTTTGGTTTCCAGGGTTTGCTGCTGAATTCTTGGATTAATGACGTACATACCTGTTCCCAGGTGCTGCACTCCTCCAAATGGGGGTTATGATCTCCTGGGCAGTGCTGTTGAGACAGAAGTAGATATGCTTCACCTTCTGCTGGTCAGTGGCCTCCTCCATGGAAATCTTATAAGAGTACAGGAAGGAGACAATACTTTCCTGGCCGGGGTGAATATTACTCTAAAACTAGGCTTGTAGTTAGTTACAAGAGGAGTGGAGAGGGTGTTAACACTAGGGATGGGCGCCAGCTCAGAGATCTCAGTCTCCACATAGTTGCAGGGGGCCTGCAGGTCTAGATGTCACCATAGGCCCTCAAGGTCCTCCTGAATATCATCATAGTTTCAATTGAGGGAGGAAACGGAAACCTTATTTGCAACATGCTCTTTTAAGAATTGAAGTTTTGCGCCCTGAAGGAAAAGCTGGCGCTCAAGTCCAAACATGTTTCAAACCCTCAACAAGTTTGTTTGAGCTGAGAGATGCAACAATTGGTAAGCTTTGTGAAGGCGTTGAAGTTGTCCATTTCATCCAACAGTGCCTCAATGGAGCCTATAGGGTCAAAGGGGTCTCCATCCACTCAGAGTTTACACCCTAAGCTACATTCCAAATTTGATTGCGCAAGACATTTAAGGCTCCTATCACATCCATTAATCATGGGTCATAGGGGCATTCAAGAGTGGGTGCTGTGGGATCTGAGGGCCCTTGAGGTCCACAGGGACCCCCTGATCCTTTGAGTCCCTCATGCCCTTCACCCCCAAAGATGTATCATAAGAGGCCAGCTACCAATAATGTAGTTGCAGGGTCTGTACCAGATCCTCAACTTGGAGGAGGCGCAGATTCCAAGTTGTTTATGGAGTTGGACGTTCTGACGCAGCTGGTCCTTGAGATAACCAGAGATCCTACTACCAATGACGCAATTTTGTTTTAGGCCGTGTTGGTCAATTTTCAGTTAAAAATAATGGCCTCACGGTTGTCATGGATGAAGGAGGAGGTCACATTGTAGAATTTGATGACGTGGGAGTGTAAGGCCTGGGTGAGTCCCAGTTGTTGGGAGACTTCATGATGGTGAAACCCAACTAGCTGGTGTAGGTGATGAATAGACAGGTGGACAAAATCACAAAGGTAGCTTTTGGGCCCCAGGGTTTGTTCTCCTGCTGGCAGCTGGGACAAGGCAAAGAGGTCCCACATGGTAAAGGCATTAAAGAGAAACAGGAGCGGCTAGAGTGGGCACCCACGGAGTAGATGTCATTTATTAATTGTTGGACAACAACGTTAAGGTTCTTGTATTATAGTTGGTACTAAATTCCATCAAAAAAGGGCAGAGAGACCTGAAATATGACCCAGAATTCTAAACTCTCAGGCTACATAAGCGACACTTCATAATGCAAGGTACTAATTTATTGAGCATTACTTCTCAACTGATCAGCAGATTGATCTTCAGGACTGCTAATATTCTCCATTGTTTGTAATAGACATTTCACATAGAACATCTCAGAGCCCTCTGTAGTGAACAATACGTTTTGTCTATGTTAAAGTTCTCTAGACCGTTGCCAAGGTTCAAAGGCGAGCTCAAAGCTGAAAATCGCGAAGAGGATGAAAAATGCAAGGATGGAATGAATAATTCTACTTTATTATATAAGAAACTGCTGATAATTTTAGGGTGCATAGGGACACAGTGCCTCAAGGATTGTCAGACATTTACCTTTGTAGACTAGAAAATAAAATGTTGTAGGTTGAGCTCTGCCAAAAAAGGGAAATGTTGGCCATTTGCGATATTCTGATGCTGTTAAGAGTTTGTTTAATTGTTATAAAAATGCAAAAATCGATGAAATCAGCCAAAAGTCCCTGGCCAATTCTTGGTGGAACCCCATTAATCAAAGAATCACCAGTTTAAAACCCATACGGGCATTAGTATAATTAGCAGGTCAGATTCTCTGACCGCACCATGGACCTTGGGGAATCAGAGGAAGGCACTCCCCTGACCCCAATGAAGTTTTTCAATACACCTGTGTGGGGACCCCCCTTTTATAGGCTTGGCAGGGGTCCCCCAAGGTGCAAGAAATTTCTTGGGTGGTGATTGGCTCAAGTCTATAAAAACGATACTCACAGGTACATTTGGGCCAATCAAAATTCCTATTTCTTCTCTCCGCTGCCCTGATGCGAGTTCCTAAAATTATGATGTATTATTCCTGCATATTTCCTAATTTGGACTTGAGCAGGCTGTTATGAACATAATTCTAAATTTTCCCTCGACCTTCAAATTTACTTTAAATACTAGACAATCGGAGGTCAAGGGGTATTGTTTTCCTCTTTATTGTGTGTGCTTAATAAAAAACCTTAAAAATCCAATTTTATTAGTTTTTTATTTAAATCTTTATTTTATTAAATATATTTGTGGAAACCAGCTGGCGGAAGTACCAGCGAGCATAATTAGGCTGGTTTCCCACAAAATGGTGCTCACTACAGGGGATCCCTGTATAAACAAATCATTGCTCTAGAGGAGCAACTTGTCAGTGTTTTGTCCCGTCTTAAGGAGCTTGAGAAGCGCCCTTCCAGTTTCCCCATTGTGGAAAAATTCACTCTTGGCGAAGGAAACATTGTTACGTTTTTGTATGTATATGAAGCTGCCATGTATGGCTCCACTGATACCCAAAATCTTCAAAACATCCTTCCCTGTTTAAGCCGCCTAACACAAGAAATGATAGTTCCTTACCTGAACCCTTCGCTCACTTGGGTAGAGGTGAAAGAGGATCTTGTGGCTGAATTTGGATCTAAGCAGAGTCTACTCAGCGAAAAATGGGCCTTTATGTGCCTTAGCATGTATGAAAAATGAGCCACTCCTTGCCTTTGCTGAACGTTTATACCTCACTGCACATAGGTTAACAACCTATAACATGATCACCCTGAATGATGCTATCGCTGCCCTGTTAACTGGGTTAGCGTCTCAGCCCTCTCTAGCTAGGCACATTATCTCAGTGAAACGCCATTTCCAAACTATCTGTGATCTAAAGGAGGCGTTAATAGAGGTTGCTGATTTCCATTCACATGCCACAAACAAGGAAGATGAGGTGATCCCTCCAGCTCTCACTATTGAGGAGTTACCACTAGTTGATCAGTTGAGACCTGCTCCCTCTTGGCAACCTAAAAGGGTTACCACTTCCTCTTATGAGTCAAAACCCTGTAAGGTAGTAACAACCATCCGTCCACACCAGCTCACTAAAACTGCTGTGCCCACCCCTCCAGCTAAGCTGGTACAAGCATGCCCTAAGGCTATTCAATCTACTGTGGCCATCTCTCCTACCTCCATTGTGGCCTTGCCAGTCGTTGAGAATACCCTTGGGGACAAATCTGAGGGAGGTTATAATGATTTTGGTTAATACATACTTGGAGCCACCGCAGAGGTAGAGGTTCCTGATCACCTGAATGCTGGAGGAGTAGATGAGACCACCATCCCTGAGGAAACGTACCTCAGTCAAATCCTAGGGTGTCCACAAGTGATTGACACTGCCAGCGATGGTGATCAATTCTTAGCTAGCTTTATACAACCTCTTCAGTGTGTTCATCCCTTACAAAACATTATGAATAACTACCCTGAGACAGCTAAAAATCTCACCTCCACTTTACGGCTCAAGGAGGTTTTAGCTTTGTCACCTAACTTTGGAGGGACTCTCACTAATTTTGAAGTAGTACTTAAAAAGGTCCGTATCTTGGCCATCTTAGATACTGGCTCTCCAGTCAATGTGATCTCCATTAAGCTCATCAAGAAGATCAAGTTAGCGCCTGACTTGGAGTACACGCAAGAGTTTAGAACTTCTGGCCCCAACAACACCTGACTATTGGGGCTTACTCTTCGCTTCCTATTTGAGTTGGGAAGCTTATTTTATCAGCCCCTGCTGTGGCTTAAGATAACAATGCATATGATATGCTCATCGGTACTCAGTTTGTGATTGAGTATGAGGGAATAATCAACCTGAAGCAAGGTTACCTCTCGTTACTTAACTATGAAGTTTCCATTAATCTTAACCAATAAAGAGCCCAGTAAGCACGAATACTCTTGCCTGGTCGAATATCCCCTCTCAGCGATATCTTTGTCATATACCACTTCTGGGTGCAACACAAAGAAGTTGCCTGATTCAGTGGATACTAGAGAAGGTATCCCTTTTTATGCTGCAGATGAGGTCGTAATCAAGCCTGGTGAACAACGAGTGGTTGACACAAAAATCACGCTTCAGATCCCATTCCACTGTTTGTTACACCTCGCTAGTATTGAGGGCGTCAGTCCTTTTGAGCCTCGGGTATTGCCCGGCATTATTGACCCTGCTTATGAAGGCCCATTACTTTTTATTGAGGAACCTCACCTCCAAGGACATAGTTGTACAAAAACACCAGGAGATTGGCAGAGACTTGTTTGTCCGCGTGGAGGACATTGAACAAATTCACTCCATTGTTACTATGATGGATATGGGCCTGCCAATGAATAGCCTGGTATGTACCTTACCCAACGCCCATATCTCAGACAAGTTAACCCCAGATGAGATGGAAAAAGTTCATACTCTCTTTGATGATTATAGTGATAATTTTCCAAATCTGATATCAACTATGGCCACATGAAGGGTTAGTGCCACTCCATCGATGTGGGTGATGCCCATCCCATTTGGTCAAAACCCTACCGCAAGTCCAAGGTGGAAGAACAGCAAATGAGGACAGAACTTCAGCAGTTACTCTATGAAGGGTTGTTAGTTCCTTCACAAAGCCCCTGGTCTTCCCCTCTCTTGTTAATAAAAAAGAAGAATGGAGGACATTAGATAGTCATGGATTACCGCAGGTTAAACAGCCTCACTAAAAAGGATAGCTATCCTCTCTTCCTCATATCAATGATGCCTTGGCCCAACTCTCAGGCTCTATTTTCCTTTATGCCATGGACTTAGCTAGCGGCTATTGGCAAATGTACCTTTCTCCTCAGGATCAGGAAAAATGCGCACTTATCTGTAGTAAAGGTCTCTTCCAAACCATAAGATTACCTCAAGGGTTGTGAAATGCACCTGCCTCTTTCCAGCGTGCAATGGATCAAATATTACGGGACCTCAAGTTGACTTGTGTCATTGTTTATTTTGATAACATCACAGTGTTCTCAAAACCTTTAATGAATAACTTGATCACTTAAAGAAGGTGTTTCAACGGTTGCGTCAGTCTAATATAAAGTTGAAGCCCTCAAAGTGTACCTTCTTCCAAAGAAAACTCGATTTCCTTGGTCACTCCATTTCTCAGAAAGGTATTCAACCCATGCAGGACAAGGTCGAAGCCATCTCAAAGATGCCAGCCCCTAAGAATCTACGGGATATTCAGGTATTTTTAGGGATGATGGGGTATTATCATCAGTTCATCCCTAAGTTCTCTCAACTCAATGAGCCCCTTGTCTGATTATTAACCAAGAATACCCCTTTCTATTGGGGTGCTGAACAAAAATCTGCTTTTGAGACCATGAAGCAACTATTGCAGCAACGTCCTATTCTGTGGCACCCCAATTATAATAAACCATATATCTTATTCACTGACGCCTTGGACTATGCCGTTGGGGCCATCTTAGCCCAATTAGATGAACACGGTGTGGATCATCCTGTATCCTACTTTAGTAAGATGCTGTCAAAAGCGGAACGCAACTACAGTGTCACTAAGAAGGAGTACCTGCTGTTCTGTTGGCTGTAAAGCACTACCGCCCTTTTCTCTATGGAACCACCTTCACTGTAGTTACTGACCACGCATTTCTAAAGTGGTTACAGAACATGAAGGATCCTACTGGTCGGCTAGCTCGCTGGGCTTTAAAGCTCCAGCCTTATGACATGAAGATCAAGAACCGTGCTGAAACCTGTCACTTAATGTTGATGAGTTGACTCGGCTACCAGCCCTTCACTTGGATAATAGTGAGGCAGAAAGGTTACATGACCTTTTAATGACCCCTAGTGAATGGGAGGATGAAGATGAGCCTGTTCAAAAGATGTTAGCCCAGCACTCCCGCAACACTAAGGTTGAAGATGGAAAATTGTATAAACTGGTGGGGACAAAATGGCTACCTTACCTTCAACCTTCGGAACATGTACCTGCTATCCTAAAAAGCACATTGTACCCTAGGTCATGGAGGGGCAAGAAAAACTTATGAATGGATTAAGGATCGGTTCTACTGGGATGGAATGATGGAAGCTATCGTTGATGTCTTGGAAGCCTGCCTTACTTGTAAGAAGCAATCTGGCTTCAAGTATAGATACCAATACCAGCCAACTACCCCGCAACAACCCTTCCACACTGTAAGCCTAGATGTAATAGGTCCCTTTCCTCAGTCTACTAGTGGGAACAGATTTATTATAGTAGCTATTTACCACCTCACTAAGTGGGTTAAAGCTTTGGCTCCTCCTGCTCAAACAGCTAAGGCCACTGACACCTTCTTACATCAACACATCTTCACCCGGCATGGTTGCCCCTCAAGTACTACTCAGTGATAATGGCAAGAATTTCACCTCCAGAGTAGTCAAAATTCTGGCCACTTCTATGGGAGCACAACAACTCTTCTCTGCTCCATATAACCCCTCCACTAATGGAACAGTGGAAAGAGCAAATGGAACCTTGGTTTTCATTCTGCGGAAGCTGGCCTCATCTGATCCTCTTCACTGGGATCAATATTTGCATAGTGCTCTTATGGCATACTGGATTAGCTATCACCAGATTTTGAAAATGTCACCATTCCGAGTCTTGTATGGGCGGGAACCAGGCATACCTGCCCTCTTAGCTAAGGATGTATTCTCTTCTAGAGTTGAGGAACCAGAGAAAGTTATGAGAAGATTGGCTCAACGTATAGTTCAACTTCAATATGAAGCATGACCAATCTAGCCACAACAGTAACTAAAGAAGGGCAGGCTGCAAATGAGTCCTGAACCCCTTTACCCACTTTCCAAGTTTCTGACATGGTGTTGTACTACCATAACCGCATCACCCCTAGAAGCGGTAAACTTGGAACAATCTGGGAGGGTCCTTTTACCATTTCTACAAGAGAGGAAACGAGTACTCTATCAAAAACCTTGCTACTGGTATCACTATTAATCGTGTACATGGCTGTTTCCTTTGACCCTACTCGCCCCCCGACATTCATGAGGGGGTGATGTTGGACATTTACCTTTGCAGACTAGAAAACAAAATGCTGAGGTCAAGATCTGCCAAAAAAAGGAAATGTCAGTTTTTTGCGATATTCTGATGCTGTTAAGAGTTTGTTTGATTGTTATAAATTTTCAAAAATTGATGAAATCAGCCAAAAGTCCCTGGCCAATTCTTGGTGGAACCCCATTAATCAAAGAATCACCAGTTCAAAACCCATACGGGCATTAGTATAATTAGCAGGTCAGATTCTCTGACCGCACCATGGACCTTGGGGGAATCATTGGAAGGCACTCCCCTGACACCAACCAAGTCCTTCAACGCATCTGTGTGGGGACTCCCCCTTTTATAGGCGTGGCGGAGGTCCCTCAAGGTGCAAGAAATTTCTTGGGCGGTGATTGGCTCAAGTCTATAAAAATGTTACCTCATGGGTATGTTTGGGCTGATCAGAATTCCTCTTCCTATGCTTCGCTGCCCTGATGCAAGTTACCAAATTATGATATGTTATTACTGCATATTTCCTAATTAGGACTCATGCAGGCTATTCTGAACATATCCCTAAATTCCCCCTTGACCTTCAAATTTACTTTAGATACTAGATAATCGAAGGTCAAGGGGTATCATTTTCCTCTTTATTGTGCACTTAATAAAAAACCCAAAAAATCCAATTTTATTAGCGCTTTTATTTAAATCTTTATTTATTTGATATATTTGTGGAAACAGCTGGTGGAAGCACCAGCGAGCATAATTAGGCTAGTTTCCCACAAGGATCTTTGGGCCCCATCTGCTCAGGATCTTTCTTGGGCTAAAATTACCGCCTGGGCGGCACACTCATTGTACTTTGTCATCCCCATGACCAGAGTAGTGAAGGCCACACCTCTTGCAATTCAGGAAGCGGGAACTGAGTTCTTGAAATCGCCTCCATCAATTCTTAAATGCGTGAAGATTCAAGGTTGAATTTGGGCTCTGTACCATTGAGATAAAGTCCTTTAAATTGGCTCAAGAGTTAATTCACTGCAGCTCAATACAGAAGTAGGGATTTTTATTTTTTTGCCTTTAGTACCGTCAATCCCCAATAATTAAATTTAACTCAACCTTCTTGAAGTGGGGAGCACAAAATTGGTAGCTCTACTAATAATATCATTAAACTAGGTGATTAATTTGCAACCACGCCTGAATAATCATAACCCTAGTTTTAGAAACTATGGGATGAATTTATTGGGTAAAAATACATCAGCATTGCAAGCTACTACAGAGGGCTTTAAAGTGTCAACATCGTGGAACACTGGGACTGAGAAAACCACTTTAAAGGCCTTAAAGGCCTGTTGACATTCTTTGGGCCATTAAAAAAGAACATTCTTTTCTGTTAATGAGTGAAGGGGTGATGCTATCTAGGCCAGGTCTTGAGAGAACTTCTTTTGGAAGATGATTGTTAAGGAGATTAAAAGTTGTTTCTGTGTGGTTGGAGTAGACCATGGATGGATAACTTACAGCTTGCATGAAGCGGACATCATATCTGACTTTCAGAACCAAGTCCAAAAATGTCACCTCTTTAAAGAAGAATTTGCACTTAATGTTTTTACAAAGAGGCCTGCCTAAATAGAGCTGCCTTCATCAAAGGTTTTGACATGTTGTTCAGGGTGAGGAATGTGTTATTACCATCAATGTAAGCAAAGGCATAGGAAAACCATAGGTTGGCTAGTAAATCATAAATGAGAAACTGGAAAGTAGAAGGGAGGTTTTAACCCAAGGTATACCCTAAACTGGAAAAGTCCTCGCATAGTGTGGATATCTGTGAGCCATTCCTGTCCCCTTGTAACCATAGCTAATTGAAGGCATCTACCAGGTTGAGCTTAAAAGACCTACAACTTTTTTGTTTTTATTAGTGGTGGATTGTTACAGTGATGGGATTAAGGGTCATGTATTCTTATATTGTTCAATTGCCCATAATTGACACAAGGACTCAGAGACTCATATGATTTTTGTGCATAAAACCAGAGGGGAAGCAATAGGGGAGGACTTCTTTATATTCTAGACCTTTTTAACACGCCATCCAGCCATGATAAATGATTTATCTTCTTCCCTAGTATAAGGATATAAAGGGCAGCTAATCTTAATTAAGTTTTTCTTCAATTGAAAACCCTAGACATACATTAAATGAGGAGAAAGCCTTGACGCCAAGGACATTTGACAACATCTCAATATGGAGCAAGTAAAGTAGTGAAATCTGGAGGGAGAGCCACATAAGTAGGGGTTGGAGGAAATATTGAGCTCATCAAGGCCCAAAGCCAGAGTTTCATAAAAGGGAATCCCCATTGAACCTGTTATTTTAAAAAAGAGGGATTTGCTATAGAGGTCCATTTTTACCTGCTAAAGCCACCACTAACACACCCTTATACTTACAGGGTATAATAGGTCATTTATTTCTGAAAAATGGTCACAGAACCCAAAACTATGGACCAAGAAGTGTACTGGATGTCTTGGGTTGGGACCATCTAGTACTAAAAAAAGTGTACTGGATGTCTTATAGAATGGCATTTCAGGTTCCAAAAGAAGCACCTAGTATAAATGAGGATCTCCATTTTAAGATCCAATAATTGAGCTACACTACTTCTCTTTAACCGCTCAAAGTCACTTTTGAGCGATTTTAAATTTAAGTTTATTTATCCACAGCCATCTGCCCAAACCTATTCTTTGATGTCCTTGGCTCTGCCGCCTGCCACCCCAGTGTGGGGCAGCAGTGCAACCCCACCTAGCGTTTTCCGCCCTGCAGGCAAGCGCGTTCGGACAGGTTCAAACAGCCCGCCCACTGCTTCCAACCGTTTTGTCCCCCACGAGACCTAGCACTCCACCTGGCGCGCATCCACCCTTCTCGCCCCCATCCTATCGCCCTCCCTCGCTCTGCTATTCGCTATTGCCTCAGAGTGGACTATGGACGTTTGTTCCCATATGCCGATAAGGCAATTATTGACCTAGCCACTACAGCCTTTGCGCCAGCTGGCTTTATAGACTTCCGCCCTTTTAAGGGCTACTTTGACGTTGGGTTCCAATCTGAGGAGGATGCTGAAGCGGCAGCACAAACTCCTCTAATTTATAAAAAAACCCCCATTCCCACAACCCGTACTCGCCTCCCTTCAGACACCACGCTAGTGGTATCCTTTGCAAATCTCCCATCCCACCTTCCACCCCAGGTTTTGTATGACCAGTTGGTCGCGGGGCTCAGGGCTTATGGCACTCAGCCCAACCTCATCTTTGCCATTCCTTCTGGTGCAGAACGCCTTGCTGCTCCTCGTGCAACAGCCACCATCATACCACACCACCCTACCATAGCCCAACAAATCCCACCCCGCGCTAGTGTGGCTGCAGCACCTGATCATTTCTTTTGGGCTCGGGTCAATAATGGTAGGCAGATTTGTTCCCTCTGCTTTGGCCTTGACCATGCAAAAAGAGCGTGCCCTAAGGCCGAAATCTGCTGATGCAGCTTCTGAGCCCCCTCTGGAGGTTCAGTATGGGGCGCTTTGCTGCCCCCTCCCACCCTCCAATCTCGTTCAGTGGGCCCACATGGAAAATCAGCCCCACCCAAAACCTCCATCCTCACTCTCCCACCTAAATCTACGCCAGCCAATCAGAGCAATGCTTGGACCAACATTCGTACCCAAGCAGCTGCCCATTCGCCCAATCCTACCCACTCAAATTTAAATGCCACTATTCCAGTGAACCAAAATCCATGGGATCTATTGGCTGAAACTGACGAATCAGGTAATATCCTTATTAGTAAGCATACAGGTCAACCTCTCTGCCATGGCGATTATGGTCGGGCAGAATTTTTCCTTCCTGACTTTGATGAAACCCCTACCCCTCGCCATTTTGCTCCTCTACCCAATACAACCCCCTTCCAAAGTGACCACCAGCTCGCCTTAGCTGCGGTGGCCTCTCCTCATTGCCCAAAACTACGCACCGCGGTGGTCCAGTCAGTGGCTCAGCTCCAGCATGGCCTGCCCACCATCTTCTTCCCCCTGACTTCCCTGAATCTCCCTGCAGTGACATCTCAAAATTATTTGATGATGCTGAAATTGCTGTTATGAATGTCGCAACACTTGCTTCATTCAACCCCTCAGCCAAAATCACCCGCCACAGTATCTCCCTTTTCACCCAACTTCCTGAAGCCCGCAAAGAAGCTGAAGTTCTCCTCGCAGCTTTTGTTGAGACACTTTCCCGTCATTATCTTGATGCAGAAGTGGAAAACTCCTACTACGCTGACCTCAGCCCCCACTATGCAGATGCCCCAACGCCCTGGCTCTCTGCTCTGATCTGGTACTGCAACCAACACCCCTTGATTGAGGCGGGTCTTTCTGAAAACCAACCCCCCGACCCCTCCTCACCCTCTGCCATGGTGGGTTAAGCAGTTTCTGCTTCCCACCTGGTTAGTAGTTTGTTTTGCCATTTTGAGTGTTGTGATTGGTACTGTCCGTCCCCTGGTCGGCGTACCTCGAATAAATCGGAATAATTGAGCTACACTGTGATCCATGAAGGTTTTCTGGCGCCCTTGTGTATAGCAGAGCTTGTACCATAAATTATGGTTCTTCCATATGGAAGGTAATTAAAACTATAATATTAGACAAATCTTATTAATAGGGTAATGCAAGAGTTAGCAGATGAGTTGAAGCAGGGGTGTTACCTTTTTGAAAGATGGTTACTTCTGTTAATGAGTACCAAATATAGACTTTTGGTTGAGTGGCTTTCTTTTAGCTCTCCAGTTAACTGCACAGGTTTTGAATGTGTGCGTTGTATAAGTCAGTGATAGTGATGAAAGGATTAGGGCAGAAATAGTATGAAGACTAGCACTCTAGTTGAAGTTCTCATAGCCAAGTTGATTATTAAGTCCAACTATAGACTGGTGCTTGCCCTTCTAATCCTTGAAGTTGCTTCTGGAAAGGTAAGGAATTTCTCCCTCTAACTATTCCTTCTCATAGAAACTATTTTAGTATAAGGTTCAGAGGTTCTTCATCTATTATACTTTTAATCCTCTGATATCTTTCCAGCAATAAAATGAAAAAATGATATCTATATTTTCAAACTCTAATCCCAAAAGTGAAATATACACTAGATGTATTACTATCTAAATTAATATAAAACGTTATTATTCTCAAACTATCTTTTTATTTAATTAAATGCGAGGAAATAATAGGGGAATTCAACGCCCCATTTTTTGTTATATTCCTAATTAGAAACAGCAGCTGTCACTAATGAAATAACCCTCTAGAGTCGCTCTCAATAATGATTTCACTCATCAGTTTAGCCAGATTTCGCCGCTGACCATAAATGTGACATATATTTTGCTTCTAAAAAACGTACGTTAACACCTTCACTCAACCTCAGTGTGTCATCCATATTAGGTTAGAAAAATGCTTAGGTGATGGGACCTTTACCTATAAGCAACAGGTCCTAATACCAAAAAGTTCAACTCACATTTTGCTTATCAAAGGATAAGTCAATTGCCTAGAAACTCATAGATCCCTTTGTTGAACAGCGAAACAAAAATTGATTAACTCTTACAAGCTAATTGAATTATCACTATTTATAATAAATAGCCTAATCTCATGTTTTTTGTCAATGATTACCCCTAACAAAACATTAATAAATAAGGATCAAACCCCAGCGGATAATTAATGATTATTAGTGATTATTTTCCAAACAATAGTTATTGTGTGAAACAATAACTCTCACATCAACTTGCAGGCCTAATCTCTTAGCGGATAAGCAGATAAATTATAATTATTTAAGCTGAGTAATCTGTGCATACTAAAATCCCACAAGAATCCCCACTTGATTAAATTTCAAGTGATGAAAATTTTTGAAGCAGATGCTGCTTAGATCCCTAATTGAGTCCGCCAGCATGGCTTGAATTTTATTTCTCCTAGTCCTCTCCTTTTCCTTGATTAGTGTCTCTGCATAATCATTCTTCTTAGTGTGTTTCCTTTCCATGTACTTCTCACTGTCACCTAAACAGATTGCAGTTTCCATGGCCCTATGATGTGCCAGCCTAGTTTGGCTGTTGCTGCTGATAATAGGTCTGGAAAACCTGTATTCCACCAGGTCAGGTATATATGACACTTTGTCATTAAAAGGATCTTCTAAAGCAGCTTACCTAATACTGGGTCCTGTACTCCACCCAGGATGAGATCTCCTCTATTTCAGAGCAGATCCTCTTGAACTCATTTTTCAGGGTCTCTTTACAGATGTGGGAATTCAGCAATTTTTAAGGCTCTCTGTTGCTGATAACAGCCAGATTTCCATAAAACACTTAAAACTTAAAAAGATTACTTTTTTAAATAAAAGTGAAGTTTGGGTTTTTTAAGTTTTCATTGGGCGCGGTATAAGAAACAAAAGGTGAGTATTCTCAATACTGACACTCAGTATCTAAACTATTGCAGGGCTTTACCCTAATTTGGGTAAAGCCTTGACCTAGGGCTTCCTCATTAAGCATAATTGCTTTTGGGCTATAGTTTCAACTTGCCTGTGTGGGGTGCACTATTGATTCCAATCCCATTTACTTCATTGGGCAGTGCTCCGATGTTTCCAGTTCAAATGGATTCTAAACTCATTTAATTTCATTCCCAATATTACAATTGAGTTGTATGACTTACAATGAAATTAATTTCTTCCCAATTAGACATAATTAGCATTTCGAGAATGCTACAATTTTAACAAAATGTTATCTCATTTATTATTTCTTATCAGATCTAATAATCAATAATATCAGTTATCTGATAGAAAATATTTACTCTTTAATTGATATGAAGATCTCATTATACTATAAATATCCCTACATATTTTGAATAATAAAGTAACTTTTCTTGAAGTATTATATACTCTTTGAAGTTTAATTAAAATATTTACATTTGGATTTCAGTGTGAAATCCAACAATTGTTATATTCAGCCTGGAGCCTCTGAACCATTGCCAACTGGTTAAATTCCAATACTAGGGATTTAATAAGACCTCTGAACTCTAATAAAGGTTAAGTCCTCTTTAATTATTTGTATATTGGATTTCAGTACAAAATTCACGATTGTCCAACCATTTAAATGAGCTTCAAAGGACCTGACCCAATTTTTTATTTGATTCAGTGCAAATTCTGACAACTATATTGAGTATCAGGGGTCAAAGGGATTCAATGCTAATATTTGGAATAGCAAAGTAACATCTGAATTAGTAGATATCGAAATCAACCTTTCAGAGCTTGGAAAATTCAGTTCATTTTGGCGAGACAACTGATGGGAAGTTATTTTTAGGCATAATGTATCTGTGAGGTAATGATATGATATATTTCAAACAATCATTATTTTTAAAATCTTTGAACCTTGGGGGCCCCACCAAGCCTATAAAAGGGGGTGGTCCCCGCTTAGGTGTTTGGATTGAACTAGATGTGGCTGGGGGAGGACCCTTGATGGATGCCCCAAATTCCGCTGCATAGTTGGAGCAATCCAACTGCCCTATATCATGCTAATTGCCCATGTGGTATTTGTTTAAGTGTTACCCCAATTTTCAGGGTTCCAATGAGAATTGACCAGAATCTTTTGGCTAATATTGTCTTTATTCTCATTTAAAGTATTATTATAATTATGAGATTGGACTTGTAATTGGCTGATAGTATTTGGAAAATCAGGACTATTATTACCCAAGACAATCTATTGCCAAAGTAGATAGCAATTGTCCAACATCACCCCCTCAAGAATGTTGGGGGAGGATAGGGCTGTAAGAAGCACCAATGTACCTGATTAATGGTAAAATTTTGTGGCTAAGGATTTTATTGAGTTCTTGTTTCCTCTCTTGTAAGTTATGTTGAACAGCCCTCCCAAATTGATCCAAGCTTGCCACTTCTAGGAGTGATGCAATTATGGTAATATAGGACCACATCAGACACTTGAAATAAAGGTAGGGTGTAACGGACAGGTTTGTCCTGTTTGTTACATTCTGACTCAGATTTGGATTTTATGAACTGAGTCGGATCATTTATAAACATTTTTTGTGTTTGGTCTCTTTGAACATTGGGTTGTGCCTAATCCAAGCTGTTAATTAGGCTTGTGCAAGCCTAATTGATAGCTTGGGTGAAGGCCCTAAAGCGCTGCCTTTATAAGGCGCGCCAGCCCATTTTAAACCTCAGTTTGGAATTCTTACCCTAGAATGTCCCTTTCTGGGGAGCATTGTCAATTGTCCCCAGCTGAGCTCAGGTCGGCGGGCCCCTTTTTTAGTTCCTGAATAAAAATAAAGGTGTTTTTTGGAATAGCATACCTCGCATATCTGTGGTCTTTTTGAGGTGCTCAATTCCGAGGAGCTTTTGTGTTGTTGGGTTGAACCAATCACGAGGTTGTGTGTAACCAATAATAGGTGAAATGTTTGGTGCTGTCGGTGCTCCAAACCTCTTTACTGCTTTGGTTAGGACGCTCTTTTTGCTTGTTGGTGCGCCAAAGAATCTTTAATATAGGTGGTCAAAACTGGGGTTTTCCGGTCCATTACATAATTTCAAACTCAAATGCTCTGCATGCTGCCAGTCCCCAGTTTAGCTGACCTCAGTGGTCACTTGGTCCCAGTAGTTGAGTAACCAGTGCTGGTGGGAGCTGGTGATTGATGACCAACCCTGGATTTGAAGTGACCATCAGTTAATTTTCCTGGTGGGGCCTCTTGCCCACCAGGGATTCAGCAGCATTGAGAGGACCTGTCCCAGCAGGGCTCCCTCACCCCATGGATGGTCTGCCCGGTTAGGGTTGCACATCCCCTTCGCGCTGGACCATGCACTCCTCTCACATTTTCTTTGGAGAAAGTGCCTTCCAGGTCTGGATGTGAATACCATTGCCAACAGGATCCTGGGAGGAGGTGTAACACAGCCATTCTGTGTGTACATCCTTGTGCTTGGTGGGCTGATTCTGGCAGCCCAGTGGCAATTTGATCCTGCCATATGTGTTTCTTCGAGAGGCTTAGAGGTTATCCTGGCTAATTTTCCTGGGGCTCGAGGTAACTCGCCCCAGGAAGCCCTCATGGTGGCAGCTTTCCGCTGAGGGGCTCTTCTTTGGGGAGGTGTTCTCCTTTAGTGGAGGTGATGTAACAGACGGGTTTGTCCTATTCATTACATTCTGACTCAGATTTGGTTTTTATGAAGCTGAGTCAGATCATTTATAAACAGTTTTGTATTTGGTCGCTTTGGACATTGAGTTGTGCCTCTCGTGAGCTGTAAATTAAGCTTGTGTGAGCCTAATTGATAGCTTGGGTGAGGGCCTCAAAGCGCTGCCTTTATAAGGCGTGCCCATTCATTCCAAACCTCAGTTTGAAATTCTTACCATAGCATTTCCCTACCTGGGGAGCATTGTTGGTTGCTCCTCAGCTGAGCTCTGGTCGGCGGTCCCCTTTTTATAGTTCCTGAATAAAAATAAAGGTTGTTTTGGGGTTTGCATACCTCGCATACCTGTGGTCTTTTAGGAGGTGCTCATTTTCGAGAAACTTTTATGTGGTTGGGTTGGACCAATCATGAGGTTGTGTGTAACCAACAGTAGGTGTAATGTTTGGTGCTTTTGGTGCCTCAAACCTTTTACTGATTTGGTTAGGACGCTTAGGTTGCTTGTCAGTGCACCAAAAAAACTTTATTATAGGAGGCTGGAACTATGGTCTTTCCAGTCTGTTACACAGGGGAGCCCAAAGCTCATTAGCAGCTTGTCCTTGTTTAGTAACTATTTTAGCTAGGTTTGTCATAACCCAGATTGAGGCTGAATGATAAGGTGAGACAATCTTCTCATGGATTTTTCAGGTTCCTCACCACTAGAGAAGACATCCTTAGCTAAGAGGGCAGGTATTCCTGGTTCCCGCCCATACAAGACGCGGAATGGGGACTTTTCAAGATCCAGTGATAACTGATCCAGTAGGCTATAATAGCACTTGGTAGGAATTGATCTAGTGAAGTGGATCAAAGGAGGCCATTTGTCATATAATGGAAACCTAGGTTCCATTTGCTCTCTCCACTGTTCCATAAAAAGAGGGATTATATGGAGCTGAGAAAGTTATTGGGCTCCCATGGAGGTAGCCAGTATTTTGACTACTCTGGAGGTGATGTTCTTACCATTATCACAGACTAGTTTTGAAGACAACCAAGACGAGTAAAAACGCATTTATGTAGAAAGATGGCTGTGGCCTTGGTTGTTTGGGCAGGAAGAGCCATGACTTCAACTCACTTAGTAAATTAGTCATTGCATAATAGAATAAATTTGTTTCCACCAGTAGTCTGAGGGAGGGGACCTACTACGTCCAGGATGTTGGTTTGGAACGGTTGTTGAGGGGTAGTTGGTTTATATTGGTATCTAGTCTTAAACTGGATTGCTTCTTACATGTGTGGAAGGCATCCAAGACTTCAACAATAGTCTCCATAATTCTTTCTCAATAATACGGATCCTTATTCCACTCATAGGTCTTCTTTGCTCTTCCTTGTCCTAGGGTGGAATGAGCTTCCAGGATAGCAGGTTCACGTTCTGAGGGCCGAAGGTAAGGTAGCCACTTTGCCCCACCTTCTTGTACACTTTCTCGTTCTCCACTTTGGTGTTGCGGTAATGCCAGGCTAATATTTTCTGTATGGGCTCTTCCTCATACTAACAGTCATTGGGGGTCATTAAGAGGCCATATAACCTTTCCGCCTTGATATCATCCAAGTGAAGGCTAGCAGCCGAGGTAACCCATAAACGTCTATGTGATGGGTTCCAGCACGGTGTTTAATCTTCATGTCATAATGCTGGAACTTTAGAGTCCATCAAGCTAACCGGCCAGTAGGTTCCTTGATGTTCTGTAATAATTTCAGAGAAGTGTGATCCGTAACCACAGTGAAGGTGGTCCCATATAGGAAAAAGCGGTAGTGCTTTACAGCTAACAGAACTGCAAGGCATTACTTCTCTGTTACACTATAGTTGCGTTCCACCTTTGAAAGCATATTACCTAAATAAGATATAGGATGATCAACACCTATCACCCAGTTGTGCTAAGGTGATCCCAACAGCGTAGTCTGAGGATTTGGTAAACAAGATAAATGGATTTCCATAGTCAGGATGCCTCAGGATAGGAAGTTGTTGTAGCAGCTGTGAACGTCTAAAAATAGGTCTTCTGTTCAGCACCCCCAATGGGAAAGGGTGTTCTTAATCAGTAGGCGGACGAGGGGTTCGCTGAGTTGGGCAAACTTAGAGATGAACTGATGATAATACCACATTATCCCTATAAATATCTAGATCCCGTAAACTTTTAGGGGAAGGCATTTTTTGAAATCTCTTCAACCTTATCTTGTATGGGTTGGATTCCCTTTTGTGAGATGGAGTGTCCAAGAAGATCCATATTCCATTGGAAGAAGGTACACTTTGAGGGTTTTAACTTGATATTTGAGTCATGTTATCCTATAAACTCCTTCAGATGATTAACATGTTCGTTAAAGGTTTTTGAGAACACCTTGATGTCATCAAGATAGACGATGAAACAAGTTAAATTCAGGTCCTGCAAGATGTGCTCGATTGTGCGCTGGAAAGTTGCAGGTGCATCACACAACCCTTGAGGTAATCATGTGGTTTGGAAGAGACCCACACTGTAGATGAGAGCACATTTCTCCAGGTCTTCGGGGGAAGGTCCATTTGCCAATAGCTGCTATCCAAGTCTACAGCGGAGAAGAAGTAAGAGCCTGAGAGTTGGTTCAGGGTGTCATCAATATGGGGGATAGCTATCCTTTTTCTTGAAATTATTTAATTTGCGGTAGTCCATGACTATCTGATGACCTCCGTTATTCTTTTTTGATTAGCAAAAAGAGGGAAGATCAAGGGGCTTTGTGAAGGAACTAGTAACTATGCGTCTAGTAACTTCTTGAGTTCTATCCTCATCTGCTGTTCTTCCACCTTTGACTTGCAGTAAGGTTTTGATCAAATAGGATAAGCATCACCCACATCAATGGAGTGGCTCCAGTCCTTCATATGGCCATAGCCATTATCTGATTTGTAGAATATTTCTCTAAATTCTTCCAATAGAGTGTGAACTTTGTCAAGTTCATTAAGAGTCAGCTCATCCGAGATATGGATATTGGGTAAGGTACATATCAAGATTTAAAGGCAGGACCATATCCAACGTATAGCCAATGAAGTGAATTTGTTCATTGTCCTCCACAGGAACTACAATCCTCTGCTAATCTCCTGGTGTTTTTTTGCAGCTATGTCCTTGACAGGGAGGTTCCACAACAGAAGAGTAATAGACCTCTGGTATTCTGGGTCTAGAACGCCATGCAATACCCGAGGCTCCAAGGGATTAACGCCCTCAAAACATATGAGGTGCAACATGCAATGGTGTGTAATTAAAAGGATGTTCTTTGTGTCAACCAATCGTTGCTCACTAGGCTAAATTACTACCTCATATGCAGCCTAAAAAGTAATACCGTCCTTAGCATCCACTGATTCAGACAAATTTTTTTTGTATTTTATTTTGCAGTGGTATAATGTAAAGGTAAAGCGGAAAATGGGTACTCAACTAGGAAAGAGTATTCGTTGTTGCTGGGATTTTTATTGGATAAAACTAAAGGTACTTCATAATTGAGTAACTAGAGGTTACATTGCTTCATTTAAATAATTCCCTCGTACTCAATTATAAATTGGGTACCTATATGCATAACATAGGCGTTGTTGTCCAAGGCCACTGCAAGGGCCAATAAAAGCTATCCAATCGAAATTGGAAGGGAAGAGTATTTAAATGGCGCAGAAGTTATTCAGGTCTTCAGTTCCAAACTCATGATTGTACTCCAAGTCAGGGGCCAGCTAGATCTTTTAATCAGATTTGACGAGATTACATTCACTGGGGAGCCAGTATCCAGGACGTCCATCACCTGAACTTTTTTATGACCACTTCCACCTTTGTGAGTGTTCCTCAAAAGTTAGGTGACAGAGCTAAGGCCTCCTTAAGGCGGAAGGTGGAGGTTAGTTTGCGAGCAGTCTCAGGATAACTCTCCAGGATGGACTTCATGGTGTGACCTCGCTGGAGAGGGAGAATTGATATAGACAGGAGCTGATCAGCGTCGCTGGCAGTATCAATAACCGCAGGACACCCTAGAACTTAGCTGCGGTATGTATCCTCAGGTAAAGTGGTCTCGTCTACTTCTCCAGAATTCAAATGATCAGGGATCTCCACTTCAGTGGGTACTGCTAGCATGTAGTCACCAATATCATTGTTGTTATAAATCTGGATGGTATCATTAGGATCCTTCATGTAGTTTGTACAGGTTGAACCCACTGAGCAACAGACAGACAATGTGGGGATCGTCAGTCCTTCAGACACACTTGAAAATATACTTAATAATAGGAGCAATTGCCCAATCAATTCTCTATTTATTTTTAGTAAATACAGTGACCTTTTGATGTCCTGTTCTCTCTCTACTATTAACAACCTTCTTCTCTCAATCACCCATTTCGCTTATATACAGCGGCTTCAGATGATACTGCTCTCATGGATTGGACTATTCTATTCCGCCAATTCTCCTCAAATTTGTCTTGTTATTCTCTAATCCTCTATCGCCCTAATTGTAGGCAATTTACTTCATGTTTTTCAAATGTTGATATCGCCTTATTGCCTTATTGCTTTATATAGAGGCAATCCAATAACAACCCGTTATATCCCAATATTGCTTCATCTCGAGGCACTTGAATAATCATAGCTGATATCTTTTTTGGCGGATTCCACTAAAGCTGTCCCACAATTATTGTCCAGTCATATCAGAATTGCAACAATTGTAAACCCTTCAGATTAATCCATGGGGTATTTTCAACAAGAGGTAATGACATAATTTAAGTAAGTGAGTCAGGCACATGAGATTCTTCAGCAATAGGAGTGCTTGTCCCTAGCCCACATCTCTTTTCCCTTCTCTTGCTTCTTAGTGTCAGCTTTCTTTTTCCAGCACACAGCCTCATAGTGACCAACCTTGTTGCAGTATGCACACTGGTGTTGTTCAGATCGCATGGCTTTTAGTTTTTGCTCTTTTAGGCCTTTTGAGATTTTGCCCATATTCCCAGCCTGCTAGATTACCAGATATCGCTAGGGGAAAATTCCCTAAGGTGAAGTGAATTGGAATTCGGTTGGCCTGAGTTTCAGAGTAACTATGTTTAAAGGATTTTGGGATACTTGCTTGGTCATATCCATCAGGGATTGATCTGAATTAGTATTTAAGATCTTAAAAAGTGGAGTTGCCAACGAAATAGGGTCTTCTGATAGTGATTAACTATCAGGTGTACTGATTGGGATTGGTCGGGCTTTATCACTGACTGATTAGGAATGAATAGCAAGTTTTGAGGCGAGTGATGCCACCTACAACTAGCAAATCGATTGGTTGGTGCGTGACCTGCCTTAATGGGTAATAATTCCCATTACCTAAGCAGGTCGCTAGCCAAATATGGTTGGTTCACTTGTATTAAGAGGAAAACATTAGGGACACGTTTTCAGACTCTTTCCATTTAGGTCTTGAGGATGTCCAATGATGGACCTAGCCAGGATTGGGAAGACCATCGCTGCTGAGATGAGGATTGGTGATAAATGGCAAAGGCTGCCATCTCATTAAAGAGGTGTCACCTGAGGGTTAGACGACTGAATCCCTACTAAAAATTACCTATAATTCACTTATAATAAAAACAGATCTTGGAATAGATAATAGCAGCTTGACTTTACATTTGGTTTCACCCATCCTGGGGTTGATACAGGGGATAAGGATTTAATCAGTCAGGTGGACCAAGATCTTTGTATGGCAGGAAGTCAGAAGAAAAACAGAAAGTAAACAGTATTTATAAGAACAGAGATATATAGTTCTATTGTTTTCATTTAGTGGATAGTTTAAGTAGTAATCTATCATCAGTTTTCCATTGAGCTATTCTTTCTCAAGGATATTATTGCTGTGTGCAATAATTGAAAGACTCTTAGAGAAAAGATATAAGATCTGAGCGAAGATCTAGAGAAGAAGGAGACACAATTGGGTGGATTGCTGCCAACTGTGTGTTGGACTGAAGATACAGTCACCTAGGGAACTCAGCGAAGATTGGTTTGGACAGAATGAGGGAACAAATCCCTAAGATCATGATAGCTCAAGTATTTAATTGGGAATACTGGCTGAGCGTTGGGCCGAGATATAAGAATTCATACTCAACTACAGATGATAGTCGTCATACTGTTAAAGATTAATAAACTATTATACTATACAATGAGGATGAAGTGCAAAAGAAAACTAAACCTGTGCAGTAAAATTTTATTGGGGCTGTTTACCAATAATAACCCAAAGCACTAAATTTTTACAAGTTGGTGCTCATTACAGGGGTAGTTGAGTCAAAGAATTTAGAAGAATGTTGTATAAAGATGAGTTATGCAAA
The DNA here is from genome assembly GCA_022478985.1 of Massospora cicadina. Classification (NCBI taxonomy): domain Eukaryota; kingdom Fungi; phylum Entomophthoromycota; class Entomophthoromycetes; order Entomophthorales; family Entomophthoraceae; genus Massospora; species Massospora cicadina. Next base: position 40,279 of record JAKSZP010004304.1, on the reverse strand, counting down.
CTGTGGACCAAGTTAGCCACTGTGAGTCAGAATGCCCTAAACTCAGCGGATCATCGAGGATTTGCAGCCTTGGAAGAATGAATCGTCAAGATGGAGGAAAGGATTGATAATATTGCAATTTTTGGGAATGAGTTGCTTGGGAATTTACTTCGTTAAAGAAGAAAGAAAGGGATCTAGTTTGAGAGGGCTTATATCTGAAAAAGGAGCGAGAAGTGGGTCATGTTCATTTGATAAAATTCAGCATGGATATAGAGCGACTGATCAAATAAGTGGAGGAACTTATAGCTCACAAATGTGCTTGTTAGCCCTATATGGCAAGCGATGCAGAAGAAAGAAATCCTCGCACAATACGTGAGAAGTTGAATACCCCAAGGAACATGCCGCCCGCTTTTGCTTCCATATTAAAGATGACGCCTGAAGTCACTTCTCAAGTTAGCCAAGTGGCTGAACCTAGAGAATTGGTCAGAGGTAACTCAGAAGACTTTAAGGCAATGCCAAAAATCCTACGTTCCATCAGTATAATGCCTCAGAGCTTTTCCAACTGTTCAACATGACCATGTATGGCTATGGGGATTGTCAAAAGGCATTGATGGTCATGAATTGCCTAGACACTGACTGTCAGAACTTAGTGTTACCTCACCTGCAGGGGATAGCTGATCATATGCTGAGGCAAAGGCGGCCATCATGAAAGAGTTTGGGAGTCTGACGTGCATGTCAAAGCGCAAACAGGAATTTATGGGAATCCAGTTCCATAAAGACGATTCTCTAGCTAGCTTCGCGGATTGGTTTTACCAGGAGTCGCAGATCCTGGTCATAACAAAAGTACTGGACAACTATGATGTCAGAATCGCCTTTCAAGTGGCCCTTCGGCCCAATTGTGATTTTCATTGCATGATTTCTTTAAGTTTGTGACAGAAATAAACACCTTGCAAATGATAAATAATTTGAAAATTTTGAGAGCGACATTTGATGCCCCCAAATAGAAGCTTCAATTCCAATCTGGTATGCAATTCAAGTCCCATGAAGGGTATGAAGGAGCTAAAGAAACAACAAATCAAACCGTGCAGAGGAAAAAGCCTGAAGAATTCAGACAGTTGAACAAGAAGGAAAAGGTCTGCTACCAATGTGGTGGTAAAGGACATTTCACCGTGCACTGCAAGAAGCTGAAGGATCAGATCAATATGGTCTAGGCAAAAGAGTCAGATGCCACCAAGGAATTGGGAAAAGGGCCTGCAGCTTATACGCGGTACAGTCTAGAGCTGTGGAGAAGCCCGTTCCTCCCAACATTATGACTGATGAAATTGATATCAGTGATCTGTTCATAGATGACGAGCCAACTCAGCTGTATCAAGTAGTCAATTTGGATGTAAATTCCATGACCAGATCTGGGGCGAAGAGAATTGAACATGAGATAATCAAGAAAGTTGCCCAGCTGTACGCCCAAGAACTGGTGGACAAAATAAAAACTGCTGAGAATCCTAAAGAATAATCTGAAGTCCAATTAGATGAAGCCAATTTGTAGATCCCCCTCAGTGTGATAAAGGAATTGAGTGCGGGTGAGAGCGATTGCCAACATTGGAACGCCAATCAATATTGTCTTGACCACGCTAGTAAAGAGGATGAAGATCTCACCAGACTTGAAACATAAGAAGGAATACGGGATAGCTGGGCCAAGCACCACATCTCCTGTGGAGCGCATAGCGCATTGCCACTACAATTTGGGTCATTGGTGGTATCTGCGCCAGCAATAGTTTTGGCCAACCTAAACTATGACATTCTGATTGGAATGGAGTTTCTAGTAAATACAGAGTTAAATGCAACTTTGAGTATAACACGGACCATATTGGGTCATAAGTTATCATTGGTATATCAGAAGGAGGGTGAAGCTTTGCTGAATTAGAAAAACTACTTCATCAATCTAATATACAATGATGGCATTTTCCAAATTTGGCACCAATTAGTTGGTAGAAAGCGACGCAAAATGCCAGCAGAAAATCTAGAGAACTAGGGAATTCTGGAGAGGATTAAGAGTGAGAGGACCTTACCGCCAGGATTGCAGACGATAGTTGACATGAAGTTGACCTTAGAGATATCTGAGCTGTTGTATGGGGAGGTTGAAGCCCCTGGAAGAAGTCCAGAGTGGAGCCTTGGGTGGCTCCTGGGATAATAATGCCAGGGCACTGAGTAATTTGAGTTCTCCTGGTGAACTTAATTGAAAACCCAATAATGATCAAGAGGAATCAGATCATCGCATTTGTTCATCTGATCCCAACATCCAAATTGAGGAGATTCCATGACTTTAGGACTCTTAATGAGATGGGATTACTGGCTGAGGTAAACAAGACTATCACCCATTGGTTGATCAAGAGCAACTCGCTGATCTGTTGGAAGGCCAGCAAGAGGAGTGATTAAATTATTCAAAAAGTATTAGGAAGTGTTTGCTCAGGACAACCACAATTTGGGATGCGCACAATATGTGATCCATAGGGTTGACACCAGGGAAAATTTACCAACCAGGATGAGACCAATCCGATGATCAAAAATCACTAAAGCAGTAGTGAAAATGAAATCAGCAAACTAGTGAAGCATGGGATTCTAGTTCCGTTGTCAAGTCCCTGGGCAAGTCTGATTCTAATTGTGAAGAAAAAGAAAGGCTCCAACTGGGTGGTGATTGACTACCAGAAGCTTAATGAAATTATGAAGAAGGATTTGTATCCCCTACCAAGGATCGATAATGCATTAGATTGTTTGGGAGAAGCGAAGCATTTCTCTGTGATGGATCTGATTTCGGGATATTGGCAGATCAATTTGCTAAAAGAAGACCAAGAAAAATGTGCAATTATTACTGCGCAGGGGCTATACCAACTGACAAGGATGTCCCAGAGTCTATGTAATGCGCCTGCAACGTTTCAGAGGGCCATGGACGCTATAATGAGAGACTTGAAATTGTTGTGCGTCCTGGTATACCTGGACGATAAGACGTGTTCAGTATGACGTTTCTTGATCACCTAAACAACTTTAAAGAAGTATTCAGGCGATTGTCTACGGCTAACCTGAAATTAAGCTGAGGAAGCTCTACTTCTTTAAGAAAGAGTTGGAATATTTGGGATTCATAAACAACTCCAGTAGATTGCAGCTGCAAACCCAGAAGATAGAAGCCATAGAACGCATGGCTGTGCCAAAGAGTGTCTGAGACATCCAAGTGTTCCTTGGGATGGTTGGATACTACAGAAGATTTATTCTGGACTTTGCCCAGATAGGTGAGCCCTTATTCCATCTATTGAAGGATCTGAAAAAAGGATTCTTATGGATTGAAGAAGCACAGAAATCCCTCAATGAGCTATACTGGTATCTAATAGATTCTCCACTTTTTACATATCTGAACTTTAATTAAGAGTAGTTTATACAAACTGATGCTTCATTGACAGCGATTGGCGCTGTACTAAGCCAAGTAGATGAACTTGGGGACGAACATCTGGTGACATATGTGAGCCAGACACTCTCATCTGCTGAGAGAAACTACACCATAACTGAGCATGAATGCCTTGCAATCATTTACGCCTATAAGCAGTTTTGGGTGTAAACCATGGAATGCACTTCAAAGTGGTGATGGACCACTCTTTGTTGTGTTGGCTCCATAATTTAAGAGAACCAGAAGGATGACTGGCCTGATGGGCAATTAAGCTACAGGCTTATATTATGACATTGTCCACCAAGTGGGGGCTTCTCACCAGAATATGGATGGCTTATTAAGGTTATTAATGGTCCAGATAGTATACCCGCAGGAGGATGAGCTATTCCAGAGAATGGTTGATGGAGAAATTAGGAACGAGTCCCAAGAAATCCAAGGTGCACTTTGAGAAGCAATGGAAAAAACTGAAGCCATTAATGGACAAGTATTTAAGATGATCAACGGGAAGCAGTTATTATTCCTGAAATCGTCAGAAAGAGCAGCTATAGTGCAAGCAGCTCACAAGGTTGTTGGTCATGGAGGCCTGAGGAAAATAATTGATCATTTTCGCCATTACTACTACTGGGAATCCATCAACTTATGATGTGACGGATTATCTAGATTGTTGTGTGGAGTGCCAGCTTCACAAACCACATAAAAATACAACTGGATACTAACTGGTCCGCCCTTTTTTTGCCTGCCACATGGTGTCCATCGCTATGATGGGACTGCTGATGATGAGCACAGGGAGAGTCAAGTACATTATGGTTGACATCGATCATCAGATGAGATTGGTTGAGATGAAGGCCCTAATGAACATATTGCTACCAGCACTGCGAGTTTCATCCTGGATCAAGTAGTATATCAACATGGATGTCTGCAGGTCCTGATTAGTGATAATGGGAAAAACTTTATGTCTCATGTGATCCCAAGATTGAATGAGATAATAGGGATCAGAGGAGTTGTTTCAGTACCCTACCAGCCAGAGATGAACGAAACTGGTAGATTGGGTAAATGGAACGCTGGCCGCGACGCTGAGGAAGCTGGTTGTAGGAAGAACTCCGCGTGGGGAATGTACCTGAGTTTTGTGATGTTCTCCTACAATATTAGTAATCATACATTGATGGGGAAGACACCGTTTGAGATTTATACAGGATGAAGGCCGAGTTGCCGCCAATTTTAACTCAGTGGTGGAATTAACGTCGGGGATGAGTGCCAAATAGTACTTGAACTGACTGACAAATATCTTGTTTGATATGCAATCGCAAGCATTTGCTACTAGATTGAAGAAAAGGATAATACCAATATTGACGGACAATAAGAACCAACTGGTTTTAGCACCATATCAAATGGGTAAAATAGTAGCCTATTGCAATATGCATGGTTTTAGAAGAAGAAACAAATTATATGTGTTGAGGCCAGTTCCATTTGAAGTTATTGCCAAGATTATTACTAATGCCTACTCCATCAAGAATCTCTTGGATGGAAGGGTGGTGAATTGAGTACACGCTAAGTATCTGAAGTGATGGATCAATGAAAAAAAAATAAAAGAGTTCCTGAAGGACCAATGAACCATTAAGTTGTTCATGTCCTGATGATTATGTCAAGTCTGAAAAAAGGACCTCTGACCAATCTAGATGGTTAAGTCCTAAAAAAGGACCTCTGAACCATAGAAAATTGGCAGGTTTAAGTACCCAGGACCCAGTTTAGGAAAATAAAAATAAAATTATGGACCGCTGAACTGAAACAAGGTCAAGTCCATGGAAAAAAAGAAGAAAAAAATAAAAAATTGGTAAAGATATTGGAAAAAATATTATAAACTGCATATAGAAAAGACCAATATAATTTTATAATTTTTATTTTTAATTGTCCTCGATATGGGGATGATTCCGCCTATATCACCACTTGGGGAGGGAAGATGGATTGCAGTAGAATGAACAGCCCATTGAAATTTATGTGAGATTGGATGCTAGCAAGGGCTAGACCTACCCAAAACCAGGTTCTTTGAGTGGACTCAGAGCCCTGCGAGAAAGCGACTAGGGGAAGGGAAATTGAGATTTCAGATGAAGCCAACCATGAGATCCCGGAGCAGGGAGGAAAACAACAGAATCAGAAGAGCCAATTGGCAAATAACCCTGAGTAATCCCAATATGGTACTGGAGCCAGAAGATTAGTCTTGAGCGCCTGATGATGGGCTTTATCAAGAAAACTGGAAATATGGGCCAGCAGCGAACTAGGGATGCTTGATGGGAATTGCCAAATCATGTCCCCTACTAAAGCCATCAGCGGAAGATACCAATGGGAAGAGCTGGTGAGGAGATAGTCATGCAGGGAGCAAATGGCATCCTGCAAGCGATGACTACAGGCTTCTCAGAAGCTGAAGTTGAATTAGCGGTGAAACCTGGGCGAGGCTGGAAGATTTGTAGACCAACTTTGAAGAACTTGGCCAGCAAAGCAAAGAGCATAAGTGGCGGTATCCCAATTCAGGATATTTATCAAGATCAGAGGGGACACAGCGCTAGGGACAAAGACTCAGTGACTTGGGCCTGGAGTTTGGCGTAGGGGAGATCAAAATGAATACTGTTACCGATGGTGAGCTCAGTAGCCAGGACAGCAGGTTTGTAGCATTGTCTGAGTTTGAAGAGAAACTCAGGAAGCAAGTCCAACCCATCAAGAAAATAGCAATCAAGAGCAAACTGCATAATCTCTGAAGCATCTATGACGATGGTTGGTGCATCAGCGAAAGGAGCTGAATCCATGAGAGTTTTAAAATCCAACCCTGAAATTGATGGCAGAGGAAAAATCAGCTGAGAGTTGTTCAAAATGATAGCAAGCCTGGTTTTGGAGGAATTAGTTACCATTTTTAGTAAATCAACAGAAGGACTAGCCGCTGGCACCAGACTAGGTGTATGTTTCCTGGAAGGATCATAGAAGAGGTCCGCTGTGCATCCTGACTCATCTGCTGGAGGAACTAGAGGTCTTGATCAAACAAACTATTCAGAAACTGCTGGTATCGTGACTCAGAATTTGACATATGAGCTGGACAAGATGGGTGATGTCAGACTTATATGGGAGTCGACATTATGCACTCTACAATCCATTAAGCACTAGTTTTGGAGAAATATATTTAAAAATTAATGGTATAATCTCTCCATGAGAAGAATTAGGAATGATTGGAGCTGAAAGGTTATGAGAGAAATACTAAGGGCGAACATAACTAAGTATTATTAATTGAGCCATGAAATGAACATTGACGGCAAGAGTCTCCTATCCAGGATGAGGAAAAAATTAGGAAATCTAGGACGCTGGACTGAGAATCCTGATATATGACAGCGGGTCATATGCCCTGACAGGGGGAAACTGGATCCTGGGACTAATATCATCATGAGTAAATTGATAAGCCCAGCATGACAGTAGATTATTGGTACTGAACTCCGAGAAGGTGGTAGTGAGGAGAAAGAGGAAGAGTGCCGCATGCTGAAGGTTGTCCAAAGAAGCGTTAAGTACTGACAATCATACTCCGCTTGAGACAATGAAGTATCTGACTGAGTGTCTGAAGTGGTGTTCTCATGCCCCAGTCCTTTTCTCTCTGGAAATCTAGGCAAGAGGGGGGATGTGTTGGGATTTTGCCCATATTACCAACCTGCTAGATTACCAGGAATCGCTAGGGGAAAATTCCCTAAGGCGAAGTGAATTGGAAATCAGTTGGCCTAAGTCTTGGAGTAACTACGTTCAGGGTTTTTGGGATATTCTCCTGGTCATATCCATCAGGAATCAATCCGGAGGAATATTTAAAATCTCTTCAGACGAAGTTGCCAACAAAATAGGGGCATCTGATAGTGATTAACTATCAGGTGTACTGATTGGGATCGGTCTGGTTTCATCACTGACTGATTAGAAATAAATAGCAAATTTCGAGGCGAGTGATGCCACCTGCAATTAGCGAATCAATTGTTTGTGCATGACCTGCCTTTATGATTAATAAGTCCCATTACCTAAGAAGGTCACTATCCAATTATGGTTGGTTTTCTTGGCTCAAGAGGAGACTTTAGGGACAGGTTTTCCAACTCTTTCCGTTTAGGTCTCAAGGATGTCCAATGATGAAATCCTAGCCAGGATGGGGAAGACCATCGCTATCAAGAAAAGGATGGGTGATTCAACAGCAATGGCTGCCGTTTCATAAAGAGGTTTCAACCAAGGTTAGATGACTGAATACCTACTATAGAATACTAGGATTCATTTATAATAAAAACAGATTTTGAATTAGATAAAATCAGCTCAACTTTCAATTTGGTTTAACCAATCCTGGGGTTGATACAGGGTATAAGGATTTAATCAGTCAGGTGGACCAAGATCCTTGTATGATAGGGAGCCAGAAGAAAAACAGATAGTAAAACAGTATTTATGATAACAGAGTTATATAGTTCTATTGTTTTCATTTGGTAGATAGTTTAAGTAGTAAATTATCATCAGCTTTCCATTGTGCTATTCTTCTCAAGAATATTATTGCTGTGTTCAATAATTGGAAGACTCTTAGAGAAAGAGTAAAGATATGAGTGGGGATCTAGAGAAGAAGGAGACACAATTAGGTGGATTGCTACCAATTGTGTGTTGGGGTTGAAGAGACAGTCACCAGTGAATCTCGGTGAAGATCAGGATGGAAAGAATGAGGGAACAAATCCCTAAGATCATGACATCTTAAGTATTTAATCAGGAATAATGGCTGAGAGTTGGGCTGAGATATAAGAATTATACTCAACTACAGATAATAGTCGTCATACTATTATTGATTAATAATCTATTATACTATAAAATGTGGATGAAGTTCACAAGAAAACGAACCTGAGCAGTAAAAAGATTACTAATGTTGTTTGCAAATATAACCCAACAAGTAGATTTTTATAGGGCTCATAATCTGAGGTTCTCCTTTTTGTATTCAATAGCTAGTACCCAAGGCTTGAGATTTTGATCTTCAATGGCAAGAACTTGAGTTTGATACTACTTCACAAGGAACTTCAAGCTTGTGGAAGTTAGTGACATCTAATAGAGCCTCTTTTATATTATGGACATTGTGGAAATAGCGTTAGATGGAAGTGATGTGCAATGCCAAAGGAGGGTGAGATGCCAGCCCAGTCAAGATAGCGGCAACAGCGTCGTACAAGATCAACATTTTAGAAGTTAACAACATCTGCGCTTCAATATAGAACTATTCCGCAAAGGCAACCACTGACTCTCCTTTTCTTATTCTAATGTGCATAAAAGCTTGCTTAGTAATGCTTAAGCTTTGTTTTGAGCCAAACTCGTCAATGAGGGCCTCATTAACCTCGGTCCAGGTTGTAAGGGCATCCATTTGGAGGATCATCACCTCCTGGGCCATGCGACTCAAACAAGAGAGGATATGTTTGACCTTCTGATGGTCAGTCGCCCCTCCCATAGTAGCTTCATAAAAAATATAAAAATGAAGCGATCCTGCCCTTGCTGGGGATAAACTTTTCCTTAAAAGTTGACTTATATGAAACATGGGCACCCCAGAGAGGGATTTAACTGCAGGAGCATCTTTCCCAGTGGTTTCTGAGCAAAAGTACGACTGATCAAAGGAGCAAGAGAGTCTATAGAGCTGCCTTAGATAACTTCAAGCCTAGTTTTCATGGCGGTGATGGACTTTTGGGAGGCGGATTCACATAGAGACAATTGGGTTTTCATCCAAGCTTTTGAGTCTCCAGTTATTCACCCGACTCTCCGGTGCCTTGACACTAAAACGGAGTTGTGACACAAGAGAGCTTAGCTTTTGTTGCTCAACTTCCACCACCCCCACAAGGTTTTTAAGCTCCTCCTTCATCTGCTTATACCCTTCATCGTCACGTGGGTGGGAGCCTTGCAAATGTACGTCATCCTTAATATGTTCATAACTACGCTCAACCTGCATCAACTGACTATGCACATCCTTCAACAGAGCAGGCCCTTCAAGTAAGGTTTTGACCCCTGAGCTTCTTTTTCACATTTTTTGATCTGGCGAACAAAGTATTTTGTATTCTTAAGAGAAGCTTTAAGGGATAGCTTCTTTTCAAGTTGAGCAACCTTAGTCTCTAGAGTGGGGTATCCTTAGAAGGTTTTGCAATAGACATCGCGCAAGCTCCTCAACACGTGACAAGTCTTGGGCTAATTGCTGCTCCACCACAGCTACACGTTATTCATCTTCAGGTTGAAGGATGGATGCATGCGCCAAGGGGTCATGGTGAGTTTGCTTTTCATGTTTTTCAAGTTCCTTGGCAATCTCTCCTCAAAGAAGAACAGGTGCTAGCAGTGGAGGCGTTTAACTCATCACAGAAGATCTTCATCGCCTCCTCTACATACTTTACTACACCAGTATCCATGGTGGTGAGCCTCTCATGAAGCTGAATAATGAGTTTGCGGTTTACCTCCACACCAGATTTAGCTGCTCCAATATATTCAGAGTTTAGTTGATATAAATCATCATAAGCTTTTCTTAGAGCATCATGGTTTGCAGGGTCAATGTAGCTTTTCATAATAGACGGCTAATAGGTGTATCATATAAAATAAGGCAGGATGGGCAAATTTGCGGACATAGGTTGTCAAATCGGTAAACTGGCTATAGGCATCAGGAAGGATTTGAGTCTAATAGAGGTACATAAGGTGGTCCTCTAAAGAAGAACCTCTTTCTTGGGAAGCAATATTGCCAGGGTTTAATATGCCATGATTTTGGTCTCTCACTACTTCAGCTGCAGGCCAGGTAAGGCGGTGAGACTCTGGTATCAGAATCCTTCAAACTTCTCTCCCTAAATAATAAGGTTGGGGCTATCCATATGATCATCTTTTGCACCATCTCCTTTTCTCACCCAGCTAGTTAAACTTCCAGCAGTTGTGCCCTCCATTTTTTAGTAATTAAACTTGTGGTATACAGGGTGTCCCGTGTAGTGAGTACCAATTTGTGGAAATCCAGCAAGTTTTAGGCTCGCTTGTGCTGATAACAGCCAGAATTCCAAAAACACTTAAAACTTGAAAAGATTACTTTTTTGAAAAAAAGTAAAGTTTGGGTTTTTTGTTTTTTTATTGAATGTGGGATAAGAAACAAAAGGTGAGTCTTCTTGATAATACCATTCAGTATTTAAGTTATATTGAGTATCAAGGGTCAAATGGATTCAATGCTAATGTTTGGGTTAGCAAAGTAACATCTCAATTAGGAAATATTGAAATCAACCTATCAGAGTTTGTAAAATTTAGTTCACTTTGGCGAGAAGACTGATGAGAAATTATTTTTAGGCCGAATCTACCTGTGGGGTAACAATATGATATATTCTAACTAATCACCATTAGATAAAATAATTGCACCTTGGGGGACCCCAGCCAAGCCTATAAAGGGGGTGGTCTCCGCTTAGAGGTATGGATGGAACTAGACGTGGCTGGGGGAGGACCCTCCAATGGGCTTTTGATTTCTCTGTGCGGTTGGAGCAATCCAATTGTGAAATCTCGTGCTAGTTGCTATGCGGTATTTGTAAAAGTGTTACCCCAACTTGCAGGGTTCCAACAAGAATTGACCAGGGTCTTTTGGCCGATATTGTCTTAATTTGCATCCAAAGTATTATTACGATGATATCAGACTTGTAATTGGCTAATAGTACATGGTAAATCGGGACTATTCTTACCCAAGACATTCTTTTGCCAAAGTGAAGATGATAATTGTAAGCCAATGGCAGATCCAGTTTCAATCTGTCCTGATCCTGACAACATGCTTATTCAAACCAGCGCCTCAGACTACTCATAGAGGCTCCATTTTTTGCATGAGCTGATCCTTCCAATGTTATAATGGAAACCAACAGATGATTTTGATGGTGTAAAATAAATATAAAAATAGTTTTTTATATTTTTACTTTTTGTTTATTTTTTTCATTATGTTTTTAATTCATATCATATTTTGTGATTATTTCTTATGTTATTTTTCTCATTTTTTGCATTGGGATTTAACCTACAGGCAGTTCAGAGGTCCAGCTTTTCTTTTCCCTTTACCCTGGTCAAGTGGTTTGTTTTTTATTTTTTCCTACTACATGGTATAGAAAGTCTTTTTTAAACTTAATTTAATACACTAGGACGCAACCTATTGTTAGTAATTTTGGCAGTTTTACAAAAACATTGCAATTATTATCTCCCTAGATCCAATACTTTAGCCATTTTGTATGGAAACAGTTCATTATATAACTATCCCTGAGTTTCTTTTGCTATATATAGGCAACTGTCCTGACTTGGAGAAGATCTATAACAGACCTGATCTTAATGTGTCAGGCTTGTTTCTTCTTCCAAAACCGTGAATATCACACTAGGCTATCCTATACCCCGCATGGTACTCTTGCAGCTCTGGTCATTTCTTACATCTGTACTCTTTACTTTTATACTTTTATTTGGTGTTATATCAAAAGCCTGTGATTTAAGTGTGATCATAATATTTTAGATTTGAGTAAGGTAAGCTTTAAAATCATCCCCAAAGCAGGTGTAGAAATCCAGCTTTCTAGGTGCTTGCTGGTGCATACGCCTCTGGATCCCACAAGAGTTTTAATAAATTTAATGAAATCGCACTAATAAAAAACTTGGGTTTTTAATAATTTTTATTAGTAGACTGGGAAAGAATGGAAAAAATGATCCCCTCAATATCCACCCAATTTGTATTTAAGCTGATTTTTGAGGGTTGGGGAAATTTGAGAATAGTTTAAAAAGCTTTTCTACTTTCCAAATTAGGAAACATGCTAAACTCTCCTATCAGATTGAGGGAAATGTGAGTTACTTTTTTGGAAAAAGGTAAGTGGGGTTTTGGGGCAGAATGTACCCATGCAGTAAGGTTTTGATGAACTTTAACCAATCACCACTTGAGAAAGTATTTTCAACTTGGGGGAACCCTACCACGCCTATAAAAGGGGGGGTCCCCACATAGGTGCTTTGAGGGACTTAGTGATGGTTGGGGGAGTACCTTCTGCTGGTTGCCCCATAGTTCCTCAGGTGGTAAGAGTAATCTGACCATCCAATTTTACTTTTGGCGCCTGTGCAGGTGTCAAAATGGTGTTACCCCAATTAAAGGGGTCCCACTGAGAATCGGCCATAGTCTATTGGCCAATTTTCTCAAAATAACTGTTAATACTCAATAAATTGCTTTTTGGCTCACCGCCAACTTGTAATGGCTGACATTTCCCCATCTAGGCGGATTTGACACACAACATACTTCTGCTGAGGCCTAAAAGGAAAATGTCTGACATTACACCCCTTAAGAATGTTGGGGGTGAGTAAGGCCGAAGGAAATAACCATGAACACTTTGGATAGTGAGTCCAGAGGAGAGAGATTTGATGGAATACTAATCCCCTCGTTTATATGTGATTGAGAAAGGTCCTTCTCAGACAGAACCAAGTTTTTCACTTCTTGGTGTGATTCAGTTATGGTAATAAAGTACCAAGTTAGATACTTGGAATGAGGGAGAGGGGCCCTGAGCTCATTCGCAGCATGGCCTTGTCTTGTAACGGTCTTAGCTAGGTTAGTCATGGCCTCTGCTTTTAATTGGATGATGTGTTAAGCCAACTTTTTCATGGCTTGTTCAGGATCAGTCCAATCAGAGAAAATATCCTTAGCTAATAGTGCTGGCACCCCCAGTTCTAGCACATATAGCACCTTGAAGGGGGACATTTTAAGGATGAAATGATAGCTAATATGGTAGGCCATGAGTGCACTGGGAAAATAATGAGCCCAGTGGAGAGGGTCAGAAAAGCCATTTTTCATAATATCGAGACAGGGTCCCATTAACTCTTTCTACCACACCATTTGTGGAAGGGTTATATGGGGCTGAGAAGAGTTGTTGAGCTCCCATAGAAGTGACGAGGATCTTTACCACTTGGGAAGTAAAGTTTTTTCCATTGTCACATAGGAGGGCCTGGGGCATCCATGCTTAATGAAGATGTACTGGTGTAAAAATGTGGCCGTGGCTTTAGCAAACTTAGAGGGAAGAGCAACAGCTTCAACCCACTTGGTGAAATGATCAATACTAACCAAAAAATAGCGGTTTCACCAGAAGTTTGAGGAAGAGGACCTACCACATACAGACAAATAATGTGAAAAGGTTGGTGGGGCGTCGTAGGTTGATACTGATATTAGGTCTAAAAGTTGGTTTGTTTTTTACAGGATAGGCGTGCATCCAAGACTTCAGTTATGGTTTCCATGATGCCCTCCCAATAGTACTGCTCTTTTATTTACTTGTAGGATCTGAATATTCCGCCATGTCCCATGAGAGTGTGAGACTCTAAAATGACAGGCACTCGCTTTGATGGCCAGAGGTAAAGCAACAAATTTACTCCCACTTTCTTATATAATTTGCCATTCTCTACCTTCATATTTGGGAGTGCTGAGTGAGAATCTTCTTTACTGGTTCATCTTCATCAGCCCATTCTTCAGGAGTCATTAGGAGGTCATGCATCCGCTCAGCTTCGCTATTATCAAGGTGAAGTACAGGCATCCATGTCAGCCCATCAACATTCATATGGCGTGTCCCAGCTTGGTTCTCAATGGTCATATCATAATGCTGGAGCTCAAGAGCCCAGCGAGCCAACCGCCCCATGGGATCTTTCATATTTTGCAACCACTTTAATGAAGCGTGGTCTATAATTACTTTGAAGGGAGCCCCATATAGGAAGGGGCGGTAGTGTTTGACAGCAAGAAGATCAGCCAAGCACTCCTTTTCCGTGATGCTGTAATTACGCTCAGCTTCTGAAAGCAATTTGCCAAAGTAAGACACAGGATGATCGACTCCATGCTCATCCAACTGAGCTAATATTGCCCCAACAGCGTAGTCAGAGGCATCCATGAACAACATGAAGGGTTTGCTGTAGTCAGGGTGGCGGATGATTGGTCGTTTTTGTAACAGTAACTTTAGTGCTTCAAAGGCTTTTTTATCAACACCCCAGTGAATAGGGGTGTTCTTAGTTAAGAGATGTACTAGGGGCTCACTGAGCTGCGCGACTTTTGTATAAATTGATGGTAATACCCCATCATACCCAAGAATAACTGGATGTCACGAAGTGTTCTGGGCGCAGGCATCTTGGATATTGCTTCAACTTTATCTTGAAGCGGTTGTATCCCATCTTGAGAGATAGAGTGTCCAAGGAAATCCAGCAACCTCTGGAAAATTGTGCTTTGGAGGGCTTTAATTTGATATTAGAGCCCATAAACGTTGAAACACTTTAAGATGTGCAAGATATTCATTGAAAGTCTTAGAGAAGACTGTGATATTATTGAGATAGACAATAACACAGCTTAATTTTAGATCCTACATGATATGATTCATCACTCGCTGGAAAGTGGAAGGTGCGTTCCACAGCCCTTTTGGAGTCAAGTAGGCTGTAAGAAACCCTCACTGCAGATAAGAGCAAATTTCTCCTGGCCTTGTAGAGAAAAGTCCATTTGCCAATAACCGCTAGCCAGGTCAATGGCGAAGAAGTATTTAGACCTGGAAAGTTGGGCCAAAGCGTCATCAATGCGAGGGATAGGGTAACTATCCTTTTTGGTGAGGTTGTTTAATTTGCGGTAGTCCATCACTACTTGAAGACCTCCATTTGTCTTTTTTATTAAAAAAGGGGGGGTCCAAGGGCTTAGTGAGGGCACCAGCAATCCAGCATCCAAATGCTGTTTGAGCTCCGTCCGCATCTGATGCTTCTCAACTTTTGATTTGTGATAGGGCTTGGAGCAAACAGGCTTAGCATCACCAACGTCAATTGTATGCATCCAC
Organism: Massospora cicadina; assembly: GCA_022478985.1. Taxonomy (NCBI): domain Eukaryota; kingdom Fungi; phylum Entomophthoromycota; class Entomophthoromycetes; order Entomophthorales; family Entomophthoraceae; genus Massospora; species Massospora cicadina. The sequence continues at coordinate 25,054 of JAKSZP010004304.1, read as the reverse complement.
CCCTTCATATGCCCATAGTAATTTTCATATTTGAAGAAAACGTCGCTGTAGGCCTCAAGTAAGGAGTGGACTTCTTACAACTCAGCTGGGGTAACTTAGTCGGAGATTTGAACAGATGGTAGGGTACATATAGAGTGGTAAACAGGTAAGCCCATATCTGCCATAGACTCAGTACAGTGGACTTGCTTGATGTCCTCAACGGGTATCAACAGGCCTCTTCCGATCTCCTGATGCTTTTTTACCAGCATACCTTTATTGGTAAGATTTACCAGCTATAGGTTAGTAGGCCAATGATAGGCGGTGTCTAACACGCCTTGAAAAACTCTTACTCAAAAGGACTAACTCCATCTATACTGATGAGGTGTAGTAGGAAGTTGTGAGGTATTTGCATGGTAGATTTCGTGTCAACAACCCTTTGTTCCCCAGCCTTAGGAACCACTTCTTCAGAAGCATAGAAAGAAATACCCTCCAATGCGTCCACTGAGGGAGGCAACAGTTTGGTATGCCTTCCTGCGGTGGTGTAATGCAGGGATAAAGCGGATGAGAGATACTCAACTGTGAAAAAATAATCCTTTTTATTGAGCTCATCGTTAGATAGAATCAGAGGAACCTCATAGTTAAGCAAGAGAGATATCCCTGCTTCAAATTGATAACACCTATAAATCTAAGCCTAAATTGGGTTCCAATGAGTAATATGTAGGTATTATTAGTCAAAACCATAGATGGAGCCAACAAGAGAAGCTTCTTAAACCGTATGGGCAGAGAAAAGTAGGCTTTAATAGCATGGGTGCTGTTTGGCCCGCCGTTCCAAACTCTTGAGTGTAGTCAACGTCAGGGGCCAGCTTAATTTTCTTCATGAGCTTAATTGACACAACGTTCACCGGGAACCTAGTGTCAAGGATAGCCTTAACCTGCACTCCATTAACAACAAACTCCACTTTAGTTAAAGTACTACTCAAGGAGGGGGAAGAGCGAGAACCTCTTTTAGATGAAAAAGTGGAGGCCTGGTGTTTTAAAGTTTCAAGGTATTTCTCCTGGATATCCTGCAAGGTAAGCACACTCTTGGTAGATCGGAGAAATGCAGCAATGAACTGGTCTGCGTCACTAGCAGCGTTAATAATCTCAAGACCCCTTATCACATGCCAAAGATAAATTTGTTGAGGGATCTTGGCCCATTTAATCTCTCCAGATTCAAATGATCAGGTACCTCCACTTCATCTAGGGCTCCTAAAACTTAATGACCGACATCTTCACCGCCCCCCTCAGACTCGTCATCAGAGGGGTTATCAATGAAGGTTAGGGCGCCCATAGGAGGCGGGGTAGGATAAAGCCTACCTTTATGGAAGGATAAGTCAAGGGGTTGTTCCTCCACCTTATTAACTTTTGGGTGAGGCGTTGGAATTTCCACTGCTTGAGTTTCAACTTTCAAAGCAGGGGGTTGGTGCTACCTCAAAGAGATAGGCTTCAGACTAGGGTTATTTGAATGAGAGGCTGAGGGAGATAGCACTGGAGAGGTAGATACTTTATCTTCAATAGCGTTGGTTTTTCAGTGGCGAGTTGTTTCCTGAAACAGGCGGTTTAAACTTTGTGACCTGATCATTTAACCCACAGTTAGTGGGAGTGATTGGGACTCAAGAAAGGAGTTTATGTGGAAGAGCAGGCTTAGAAACCACTTGGGAAGGCCGCTATGAAGAAGATAGACCAGGTAAAGGGTCAACATCTTTCACTGACTGAGTATTTTGATCTGAAGATGCAGGTATGCACTTCTCTGTCACAGCCAGTACCATCTGCTTATTTTTATAAGAAAAAGTAACCGTTTGTGCTGGAAACGTCGTTAGAGCAGGTTTCCAAAGGGTAACAGCAGTAGTATAAACTAACTTTGTTGGTGTAACTGAGTGACTCAAACACCTTTGGGTAGGGTCAAGCGCATAGATATCAGCAACGGCTAATAAGGCCTCCTTAATATCTCGTACAGTTGTGAAAGTGCACGTTACAGAAGAGAGATGCATCATCAAGGGAGGATGAGATGCTAAGCCAGCAAGATAGCTGCAATTGCCTCATCGAGAGTTGTCATTTTGGCAAGAACAGAGGCTGAGCCTTTATAAAGAAGCGCTCCACATAAGAGTTAATAGATTCTCCCTTTTTCAAACTAAGGCACATAAAGGCCTGTTCTGCCGTTGCAAACTCTGTTTGGAGACAAACTCATCAATAAGCGCTTGCTTAACCTTTGCTCAAGAGCTGAGGTTGACCATGGAAGGGATCGTGATTTCTTGAGCTAAACGGTTTAAGCAGGGAAGAATATACTGAAATTTTTGTTATTCAGTTGCTCCTTCCATCGCAGATTCATAAACATAGAGGAAGGAAGCGATACTGCCCTCACTAGGTGTAAATTTGTCTTAAAGAGGGAATTTTTGTATAGCTGGGCGCTTCTCAAGCACCTTAAGATGGGCAGAAACACTGGTTAGTTGCTTTTCAAGAGCAACTATTTTTGGCCAAAGGGGTGGACTGTAGTGAGCACCATTTTGTAGGTCTCCAGCTTTCTAGGTGCTTGCTGGTGCATACGCCTCTGGATCCCACAAGAGTTTTAATAAATTTAATGAAATCGCACTAATAAAAAACTTGGGTTTTTAATAATTTTTATTAGTAGACTGGGAAAGAATGGAAAAAATGATCCCCTCAATATCCACCCAATTTGTATTTAAACCGATTTTCGAGAGTTGGGGAAATTTGAGAATAGTTTAAAAAGCTTTTCTACTTTTCAAATTAGGAAACATGCTAAACTCTCCTATCAGATTGAGGGAAATGTGAGTTACTTTTTTGGAAAAAGGTAAGTGGGGTTTTGGGGCAGAATGTACCCATGCAGTAAGGTTTTGATGAACTTTAACCAATCACCACTTGAGAAAGTATTTTCAACTTGGGGGAACCCTACCACGCCTATAAAAGGGGGGTCCCCACATAGGTGCTTTGAGGGACTTAGTGATGGTTGGGGGAGTACCTTCTGCTGGTTGCCCCATAGTTCATCAGGTTGTAAGAGTAATCTGACCATTCGATTTTACTTTTGGCACCTGTGCAGGTGTCAAAATGGTGTTACCCCAATTAAAGGGGTCCCACTGAGAATCGGCCATAGTCTATTGGCCAATTTTCTCAAAATCACTATTAATATTTAATAAATTGCTTTTTAGCTCATCGCCTACTTGTAAATGGCCAACATTTCCCCATCTAGGCAGATTTTGGCCCACAACATTCTTCTGTTGAGGCCTGGAAGGCAAATGTCTGACAGGTGGTTTACAGCGGAATACAAAATTGGCAGTAGTGCTACTCTTCATCCATATAAAAGTTTGAATAGCATTTTCCAGTTGCCATATGATTACTATATACAAATGAAGGTATCTAAACTCAGATAAAATATCCAAGCGGAAGTTTTCCCCACTACTATTTTCTTAGCGTCATAAATAAAGTTTTATTTACTCTCTATACCATCCCAAACGTTTCTGGCCAATAGGAAATGAATACCACTCCTAGGATGCCCATCAGTTTGGTCAGCCTTGATCACATAGGATTTAAAATTGGTTCCATTGTCAATTAAAAAAATTGCGGGCATCCATGATGGTAGACCACTTGGTCCAGTATGAATCCTGCCATGCTTGTAGTATCTACTCTGCTCAAAACCTTTGCCTCAACCCATCAAGTTAAATGGTCTATCGCCACTATGATTTACTTTACTCACTTAGTATTAACACTCAAGGGTCAACACGTCTACTGACACTGTGTGCCAAGTGAACCCTAGGTGTACTAAGCCAGTTTTCCATCACATTCTTGTATGGTTTATTGAGTTAACATTCCATGCAACAGGTCAGATAATCTGCGGCATCATAGTTTACTGACTACTAGTATTAATACTGGTATATATAGTCAATAGTTTTTCTGGGCCACCATGGACAACGATTCTGTGTTAAGCAGATGATTTTCACTCATTATGACAGTTTAAGAATAGATACAGTTTTCCATTAATTCAACTTATATAGCTGTCCATTCTTAATTTTGGTATTTCCATCACTTTCTTCAGAGCACCCTAAATCTCTCAAATTTCATCCCTGATATTCCCTTCAATCATTTTTTGGAATAATTCATTCACTTAATGATAATCAACTTTTATTTATACGTAGTCTTGATGATATGTCAGCATTTTAATGTGCTGCTCCTGCTTGAAGTATAATCTTTTAATTGTAAGCTTTTAAATTTCAAAAAGCATTGGGCCAGTCGCCCCTCTGGCTCTTTAAAGTTGTGTAGCCAGCATAGTGACAAGCGGTCATTCACAACTTGGAAATGTGTCTCATGAAACATTGATGAATCCCCCTTGGGTTGGGACCATCTAGTACTAAAAAAAAGAAAGAAAAAAAATGTGTCTCATGAATATACACTCAAAATTGCTTTCAGGAATAGATCTTAAAAAGGCACTAAAGCTCTGTCATCGTGTAGCTCTTTCCGCTGGAATCAGTGCTCTTCTCACATATGCCACCAGATGCTCTTTTCCGTCATCATCCACTTGACTTAAAATGGCGCCAATCATCATTAATGAGGCATCAGCATGAGTGATGAATTCCTGTTAAAAATTTGGTATTTCAGCACAGGACTAGTCATCAAATATAATCATAGCTTATTAAATGATTATTGAGCCTCTTCATTCCACATAAATCATTTTCTGAGATAAATGCGTGGGATAATGGTTCAGCAATTTGGAGAAATCCTTAAGGATTACGATAATAGCTGACCATGTCAAGGGTACTTGTATATCCTAAACGCCTTTTTGTGATTGACATCTACTCAATGGCCATTATTTCTGTAGTTGGTGTTGCAATTCACTGGAGTTTATCACAAACCCCAGTAAAATTAAGCTTTTTCATAAAAATTGACTTTTCTTGCTTGATTTTTAAGTTCATCATCTCCAGGTACTTGATAACTTTCACTAAGTGCTCCAGGTGATTATTAATCGTTCTGTTGAATATGTTGATATCATCTAAGTATACCAAAATCCATAGAAACTTCAAGTGACTCAGTGTGGAATCCATCGCCCTAGGGAATGTTGCCAGCGCGTTGCACATTCCCAGGGACATTCTCATTTCTAGCACAATTTGTGCAGCGATTATCGCAGATTTCTCTTGAGTTTTGTTGAAAAATATATATGATTGTATAATAAGCCAAAATAACCATGTGTGGAACATTTGTTATCTGTTGAAATTAGGCCTATATAAATATTATAGAAAAATATGAGATGAGTTGACACCAAGCAAGTTGACCTTGGCAAACAAGAGGAATTTACTGGAGATTCAATGATGAGGTGAAACCTCAAAAAAGCAATGAATCAAAATTAACTAGGTGTAAGGGTCAAAACAAACCAAAAATGTCAAAGATATGAAGGAGAGGTGAAGAGAAGGAAGGAGGTTGGTTGATTAAGAAGAAGAGAGTTAGAAGTATGGGCTGCATAATATCCTTTATAAGGAAATAATGTATTGTCATTGAAGATATTGCTTTAGGTTTATATTATATTTGTTAAGTTTATCTAGAACTGACAATCTCCATATCATACATCCGTTGTTCTGCGGGATTAACCCTGTCCAACCCTCCAGCGTATCTCTATATTAATGAAGTTATAACATTGGTGCTAACTCAAGTGGCCCATTGACCAACACGTAAAAAAGAAATTAGTCATTATATTAATTTGCCAAGCAATGGCACAACTGGCTCAAGAAGAAGGGGTACTACTCCGTTTCAATGAGCTATTACAATATGTGGAACTAAAGCTCATGCTGGATACACTACTTCAGATGCAAAAGCTGCTTTTTTAGGAAAATAAGGGTATGACGGACCAGCTTGTTAAAGCCTTCCACCAACTGCACCTGGTTAGTGAGTGAGTCAGCCATCTTGCTGATTGCTTGGGCGGCACCACTAAATGGCTACACTGCGCAGAGCGTAAACTGAATAGTGTTGCTAGGGTTGAGGAGGTTTGTGTCAATAAGCTGCCTCCATTTGATAGCGAGGGGAATATCCATGGATTCTTTAAACAATTTGAGTTTGCAGCGGAGGAACATCAGATCAGCGTAAAGCTATTTTGCTAATATCCGCTTTGGATGTTGGGAGTGCAGACCAAGTCATATCCTACTTCCAAGTAGCTCCGTTACATACCATTAAAATAAAAAGATACTGTGCTGCAGCTGTTTGGGGTACCGCAAAAATGTCACAGCGGATGGTTAAGTTCTTGACCATCAGGTTTCTGCGTGATGAGACCCTTACATTTGCTGACCAATTTATGTTGGAAGCCCACATGGTAATAGGGATGTGGACTTTAATCAAAGCTATGTGTACATTGCAATAACCTCTGTGGTGAAGCCATCCACGAGCTATACAGTGCCATGACTACTATTTTGCAGGACGACGTACCCTTTATCAAAATTGTTCAATTTTCTGTTCCACCTCTCCATAACTTTTAGTGCTGAAAACGGGGAATGAAAAGCCCCTGCAACCATTACTAAACTTTTGTCTGGGAATAGACAACAACAGTTTGGATATATTCTATTGGCTAATACGCGGCCACTCAACCCTTTTAGCGGCTTCATTCCGCCCTTGGTATAGTCACCCAACTCATCCTAAGTCAAATTACCATCCTTCAGTTAAGGTCCAACATGGGTTTTAGGGGTATTACAGATACGTGAGTCATATAGTAATGCCTGTTTCTCTTACAACTAAAGAGGTCATTATGCAGCTAACTGCCCTGGCAATTTGCATGCCTATGAAGTACCACCGGCCCTGACTGAACATGGAAATGTTTGAGCGGAGTAGAGATGGGGCGCTCTACCTCCGCTGATTTCAATTTATTTTTCCCTGTTAATTCTCTTGAGTTACAATGTCAGGCCTGAGACCCACATCAAAAATTATTATAGAAAAAAACCTACAGTAATGTCTTATACTTCCCCCTGAAGGGAGAAAAGAAGGATACAGATTCAAAGTTCTGCCAAGATTTACCAAAACCTTACGCTTTACAAATCCTGAAGTGTAACATTGCAGCGGAAGACAGCCTCTCCATGGATGTAGTGCATTAGAGGGTGTGAGTGCTGCGATGTTAGTAGAGGAAATTATTCAAACGTATCCTCATGTTGGCGCTGGTATTATCACTTTTCAATAACAAGAAGGCTTTGGATGTGCCTGTGTTAAACCCAACTGTTCATCTTATTCATAGTGCACCTATTGCAATATCTTTGTAGAAAATACCATATTTGAGCAATTATAGATACTAGCGCCCCATACAATATAATCTCCACTCGGCTAGTGGCCAAGCTTCTACTGAATCCTGATGTGGATCATTGAGTAGTGTATGAGACCACTAGAACACAAAGCTCTGTGTAAGAAGGCGCCACAGCGCGCTGCTTTTGAGGTTTTGGTTGATTAGCGCATCCACTATGACTGCGTTTTTGCCTAATAATAACTATGACATGATGATTGGGCCTCATTCATGCAGCAATTCAGGGCGGTTGTTAATATAGTGATTTAAACCTATGAGACTTTGGGGCAATGAACGCCCATCTATTTTACCTTCAGTGGAGTCCCAAAAGGCCCCATACGCTCTAGTCAAATAAATCTTGAATATAGTGATGCGTAATTTCTGTTTACTATTTGTGGATGTTATGGAGGACCAAGCTACCCCTAACCAGATATATGAGTGTAACTGTATTCCACTAATGGCTGCGACCACTTTAAGTATATCTTCTGGGCATCATGTTATATTAGGGATGGAGCTCGAAATATATGACCTTCAAGGCCTATATGGTGAAAGCATGAGTCCCTACTAGCAAGTGTGGCTCAAACCCCATGTGGCTTCTGGACTACTGCTACTGGGGCATGGCGAAGTGAACTTTCTATTAGCAGACCTACAGAAGAAGTATATGGTGGTTCAAAGACACCAAGTGGTGGCTTTTCTGCATCTGATTCTGATTGATGAGGTTCATCATATACATGACTTTGGATCATGGGAGGACCTAAGTCTACCTGAAAAAACCTCATCTAATGTAATGACCATGGTCCATGTGAGGCCCTAACCGGGCTTTCAGATGACCAGATATATAGGGTAATGTCTCTGTTTCATAGATATCAAGGCATTTTTGCATCAGATAACCACGATTTAGGATGTGCTCATGGGGTAATGCATTGGTTGAACACAGGAGACCACCCTCCCATTTGATCACTGCCTATCCATCGATCCAAAGTGGCAGAATAAGTTGTATCCATGGAAGTAGATAAATTGATAGAAAAGGGAATGTTAGAGCCCTCAAAGTTCCCCTGGGCGTCACCAGTGCTGATCGTTAAGAAGAAGGATGTCACTAATAAATTAGTAATTAACTACTGGAAGTTTAACCATATCACATAAAAGAGATTTTTATTCACTCCTGTTAATTGATGATGCTTTGGATTGGCTTGGTGGTGCCAACTATTTTTCAGCCATGAATTTGATATCAGAAATTGGCAAATCAAGTTGACAACAGCGAAATGGGAGATTGTGCTATTATCACCTCGAAGGGATTGTTCCAACCCATGTGTATGCCTCAAGGGTTATGAAATGCCCTAGCTACGCTCCAGTGGGCAATATACAGCACTTGGGTGACCTGAAGCTGTCATGAATTCTAGTCTACCTGGATGATATTAATGTGTTCTTGTGGACGTTCACCAGGCATTTAGACCATTTAGAGCAAGTGTTCCGACATCTTGCTTAAGCCAATATAAAAATCAAACCTCAAAAGGGCTACTTTTTAAGAAGCAGATGGAATACCTTAAATCTTTGGTTGACTCCAAAAGGGCTTAGTTTTCAGCAGGCAAAGGGTGAAGCTATATGTAAGATGACCAAGCCAGCAATAAGAGTGATATTCAGGTGTTCTTAGGGATGATTGGGTACTACCGTCAGTTCATCCCTAACTTCAGCTGTATTGGGGCTCCCCTTTTCAAGTTATTAAAGAAGAACGCCACCTTTGAGTGGACTGAGCTTTGTCAAAACCCTTTCAATTTTTTATGGACCGCATTGGCCAATGCACCCGTTTTACAATACCTAATTCAAGATGGAATACAATGTACAAATGGACGCATTTCTTTTCGCCATAGGGGCAGCATTATCCCAGAAGGATGATGACAGCGTGGGGCACCCCATTGTATATTATAGTCAGAGTTTGAACTGCCACAAATAGAATTATACCATGACCAAGCATGAATGCCTTGCTGTGATTTATGCATATAAGCAGTTCTGAGTCTACCTTCATGGATAAAAATTAAGGTCTTTAAAAAATGCGTCATTTCATTGGTTACAGAACCTTCATGAGCCCGAAGGGCGCCTCACTAGATGGGCCTTAAAGCTGTAGGCTTATAATTTTGAAATACTGCATTTTCCTGGTGCAAAGCACCAAGCTGCTGACAACTTATCTTTGCTACCAACAATTGTGGTAATGGCAGATTTGGGTGACTTGCTATATGAAAAAATGGTCAGTGGTTGATATGCAGACAAACCACTGCAAGTTATCCAGGTTGCTAGATGAGATGATGGCCAATACAATCTGGAAAAACGGGGTGTTATATAAGTGGAATAGTAACAATATGCTGAGTTTCCCAAAATTCCTCCTTCCAATTGAAAATTATTTTAAGTGCGCACAAGGCAGTGGGTCATGGAGGATTATGAATGTTATAAAATCAGCAGTATTCAAGAGATATGCTGACAGATTTGGCACAGGGTTCAACCCACCGAGAAATTAGGACCAACGATGTGATGATCATAGTCCTTGAAACAACAGAATAAGCTTCAAATAAATATGGAGCACTCGCTCCCACAACTCTCTTTTATTTAATACTAGCAGAGTTGCCCGCGCTTCGCTACGGTGTCTATAGAATTTCTGGTGATTCGAATTTATTAATTTAGATTTTATATATAGTTAAGCAATAACTACTCGACCAAATCTAATTGCTCAATGGATGCAACCAAAACCACCAACCACTCAGCTAAAACTAACTGAACTTATCAAATCAACCAATAACTAATCACCCCCAAAGCTAAACTGTATCCTATCGATTCGACCAAAAACCATCAACCCACTCGGCCAAATAATATAAATCTATCAAATCAATCAGATTCTAAATTATTTTAGTTTTTATATTGGTAGATAGCTATCAATAAGTTCAGAAACTATTAAACCTATAAAAAATTCCAACTCCAGCCTCTAGCTAAAATTAATTAATCCTGCCAAATTAGCTAAACCATCAATCACTTACCTGAAACTATTGAGCCTATCGAATCAACCAAAAAAATAAACCACCACTCAGCAAAAACCAATAATTGAACTTACAAAACAGCTAAAAACTGTGGGACCATCTAGTACTAAAAAAAACAGCTAAAAACTACCAACCCCTTATCAAAACCTGTGAAACTATTGAATTAAATGAATATAGAAATACCCAGCCAAATTGCTATATAATTACCATTAGAAATATATATTCTAGATCTTATATAGAACTGATATTTAACTTTATATGATTATATTAAAAATTACATATTAGCATTCCGTTCCCAAACTTCATAGAATACTTGTGCCAATTTTGGTGATTTTTGGTTATTTGGTCGAGATAATGCATCCGGTATAAATAAATAAACAGAATGATAGTTGAGAATAAAATTTTAGACTAATTCTAATTGATACCCAGTTTAACAGATTTGTTTATGGGCTTAAAGTTTACTTGATAATCTTATATTTTTTATATTTGTAGACAGTTATCGATAAAATTAAGTAATCAATTTACTAAATCAATATAATATGACCAACCATTCAGCCATACCCAATTAAACCTATCGAATTAACTAAACCCCTAAACCACTTAGCTAAAAACCATTAGATTAGAAATCAACCAATCACCAACTGCTTCGTATTCGTAAAACAATGTGTCAAAACAACCAAAATCACCAACCACTTACTAAAACCAATTAACTTTTCGAATCAGCCAATCACTAACTTCTTTATTAAAACTGTTAAGCTTATTAATCAACCCAAAATCACCAACCACTTGCCAAAACCATTTAAACTAACAAATAACCGAATATCAAACTTCTCAGCCATAACAATAAACAAACTTCCAAAACATATAGAATTTTCACTTGTTACATACAAAACTTTATATTTTACTAGAAAATTAAAAATAGGGCTTCGAGGTGCACACGGACCCCCTCCTGTCCACCTATAGCCAAATTTTCAGAGTTATACATGCTCTAGTTTTGGCTGTGCATCGCATACACAGACGCACACATTTGCTTTTTTATATATAGATAGATAATCAATACAGCGGATTCTCACTGTTTCCACTTACTCTAACTACTAACAACCTCCTTTTCTCAATCATCTCATCTCACCTATATTGTAGTGACTTCAGATGATACCGCTTCCATAGCTTAGTAATTTAATTTGCCATATCTCATTGGTTCTGACAACTCTTCATTTGTTAAATTCATGATCACCTAATTTGAGGCAATTTCTCAATAACCCAATATTGCCTCATCTCAAGGCACTAGAATAATCATTACTCATATTAAGCTCAGTGGATCCTGTCCATTCTTCCATAACAATATAAGGCTTATCATCCAGTCATAACAGAATCACAATATTTTCTACTCCCCCTTTGACTGGATGATAAGGATCTTATTGCTTATATGCCCTGAGGAACTTTGTATGCACTTGGTTGATGATCTGACTGCTAACAGGGTCCTTGATAGTATATGCATCCATACCTGTCTTCTCAATAACTTTGAATGGCCCAATCTAGATACTGGCCAACTTGTGTTAATGCCCAAAACCATATTGAATATGGAATAGAACCATGTCCCCATCTTTAAACTGTTCTAACCCACTATGCCATACCTGATCAGCAGCTTGAGTCTTAGTCTTCTTGGCTAAACTGAATGAGTATGCTTCAGTTTGCAACTTGATTAAGGTGTCAGCTAGAGTCATCAAATAAAATTTTGGGGATTCATTATTCCACTATCTTCTACATGGGAGTATAGCAGCACTGGAAGGGCAGGGTGTCTGCTGTATAGTAATTGAAAGGGACCCTTCCCTATGGCAGAATGATAACTAATATAACAAGCAAAGACGGCGGTGGACAAAAGGGAACTCAGTCTGAGGGTCAATATGCTACTAATTTTTGGAGTATGTTCACTAAAGTCCCATTGACCTGCTCCACCATTCCATTAGACTCAGGGTGATATGGGGTTGTCAAAACCCCTTGGATGGCCATTAGCTCATCAAGCTTTGGGAGGATGTGGGAAGTGAAGTTAATTCCATTATCAGTAAGGAGGATATGAGGGCAGCCATGCCACTGAGTAATGCATTTCATTTTGAATTTGGCCACTGTGACCACCCCTAAGTCTCATTTCACCCTGGCTTCAGCCCAACAGGTTAAGTGGTCAATTGCCACCAAAATATACTTGGACCAATTAGCTCCAGTAGGAAGAGGCCTGACAATATATAGGGAAACCATATGCCAAGCAAAGTGTGGCTTTACTAACTGATATGAGGTCTTCTGGTAAGAATGGCTTTTCCAATTGGCACTGGTGATAGGAGGAGATAGTATCAAGCACATCGAAGTTCATTCTTTCCCAGTAATACTGAGGCCACAATAATTCCAATGTCTTGCACATGCCACAATGCCCAACGGCCCTATGTGCGCTTATGATAATAGTTGGGTGGGAGAAAGTTCTTGGGATATTCACAGTAGAGTTCTCTATCCACTTATACAATTCCCCATTCTTCTGGAACGTATTGGTCCTTATTCCTCCCAATACCTTGAAGACTGGTGGTCCATTGTCATACTTGCTGCTAAGCATCTTATCGAATATGTTATCACTCAGATCTGCCATAATTTGCAATTATGGATAATCCAATAAACAGTTGGCATTTTGGTGTTTTGCTCCAGGTTAGTGATAAAATTCGAAATTGTATGCCTGCAGTTTAAAGCCCATTGAGCCAGACGCCCTTCAGGCTATTTAAGATTCTTTAACCAGCATAAAGAGGCATGACCGTTACAACTTTAATTCACCCCATGCAAATACACCCAAAATTGCTTATAGGTGTAGATCACCGCCAAACACTCCCACTTGGTCATGGTATAATTGCGCTCATGGCTGTTCAAACTACAATTACAGTATGCTACAGGGTGCTCTTCTCTTTCTTCATCTTTTTGGGATAGGACTGCCCCTACAGCAGAAAGGGATGCATCCATATGAACAATTAACTTTTTTCAAAATTGGGATAGCATAACACCGGCGCACTGGTCAACGTCATTCAAAGCATATCAAAAGCGCGTTGCTGACGTTCTGTCCATTCAAACATGGTGTCCTTTCTTAATAACTCAAAAGTGGGCCTATGATACAGCTGAAGTTAGGGATGAAGCGCCAGTAATATCTGACCATACCCAAAAAGACATGTATGTCCTTATTGCTGTTAGGTGGAGTCTTTTTTGAATAGCTTCCACCTTGGCTGGTTGATTTCTCAGCCCTGTGGCATCAACCACGAACCCCAGGTAAACCAGCTGGTCCTTAAAGAAATGGCATTTATGGGGTTTGATCTTGATGTTGGCCTCAGCAAGCCAGCAGAATATCGCTTCTAAATGGTCGAGGTTATAGAGAAGGTTCAGGAGAAAACACTAATGTCATTAAGATATATAATGACACATGACAGCTTTGGGTTCTTAGACTAATGTCCATCGCCCATTGAAATGTAGCTGGGGCATTATTCAGCCCTTGTGGCATCCGGTCTGTTGGAAAAGACCTTTGGATGTGATTACAGCACACTTCTTCTGTTCTGCCAGTGGCAACTCGATTTGCCAGTAGCCCAAGATCAGGTCCATTGCTGAGAAGAAATGAGCTCCCCTAACCAATCCAAAGCGGCATCAATCCTTGGTGTGGAATCCACTGTCAGATGCCACAAATTCTTTGTTAAAGTGAGAAATTTACTTTTTCATAAAAGTAATAAATAGTCGCTTTGTTAAAGTTTAAGTTTTTTATTGTTTAAGCAGGGCAAACCCAAAGAAGGTCCTTTTCTTGATACTAGTATTTCCTATTTAAACTACTTTGAATTTCAAGACCATGGGTATTTGAGGCAAAAGTATATAAAGTTGAGTCATCTAAATTAGGAAATATAGGCTTTCGGCCTATCAGATTGAAGATAATTATTTTTGAGGCAAAACTGACCCGTGTGGTAACAATTTGATGTATTGTATCCAATCACCAGCAAGTAATATCTTCTCACTTCGAAGGTGATCAAACCCATGTGGTAATGAACACCCCAAATTTGCTGAGAAGTCAGAGTGATCCTATTATTAGTTATTACCTTTTTAAGCCATTTTTTGTTATAAACCATATTTTTCCAATAGTTAGAACCCACCGAGAATCTGCCAAGGTCTTTTCACCGTTGGTACTCATATCATTGATAACCACAATATTATTTGATGATTGGGCAGGAGATGGGCCAATCATTGTAGCAGATTCAGGAGCACTAATACCTCCAACATTCTTTTTCTTAAGTCAAGAAGGAGAATGTCTGACATTACCCCTCAAGTATGTTGGGAGGGGTGTATGATTGTAGGAAATAGCTATGTACCCGGTTCATAGTATCCTGTGGCTAATGATTTGATAGAGTATTCATTGCCTCTTTTGTAGCTGATGGAGAAAGGTCCATCCCAAATTGAACCAAGCTTATCGCTTCTTGAGGTGATGCGGTTATGGTAGTATAACACCTTATCAGACACTTGAAATGTAGGAAGGGGGTGCGGAGCTCATTGGCAGCCTGCCCTTCTTTAGTCACTGTTTTTGCGAGGTTGGTATACATGCAAGAGTATTCCTTCTTGCTGGGTTCTGTATTGGCTAGAACTAAGGGGACTTTATAATTGAGCAACGACAAGAACCCTTGCTTCATAAAGATAATGCCGTCATATTCAATCATAAACTGAGTACCTATAAGCATATTATAAGCGTTATTATCCAAAGCCACTGCGGGGGCTGATAGAATAAGCTTCCCAATATGAATGGGAAGGGACGAGTAAGCACCAAGTGCGCAGGTGTTGTTGTGACCAGCGGATTCAAAGTCTTGGTTGTACTCCAAGTCAGGTGCAAGTTTGATCTTTTTCATCAACTTGGAGGAGATTACGTTCACCAGGGAGCCTGTATCTAAGATAGCCATCACCCAAACTTTTTGGATAACCACTTTGACCTTCGCAAGTATCCCCCCAAAAGTGGGCGATAGCGTTAAGACCTCCTTAAGATGGAAATTGGAGGTTAATTTTCACGCGGTCTCGGGGTAATTTTCCTGGATGGACTGCATGGTATGGCCATGCTGGATAGGGCGGATAAGGTGAGACAACACCTCATCTGCATCGCTGGTAGTATCAATAATGAATGGCTCACCTAGAACTTGGCAGAGATACGTCTCTTCAGGTATGGTGGCTTCATCCACTCCTCCAGCATTCAAGCGATCAGGGACTTCCACTTCAGCAGGTACTCCTACAACAAAATAGCCAACCTCATCTGTTCCCCTCTCAGAATCGTCCCCAGGGGTATTAGTAATGCAAGGTATTGGCATAAGTTGTTTAAATGAGTCAGGCACATGAGATTTTTCAGCAATAGGTGTGCCTTTCCCTACGCTGACATTACTTTTCCCTGCTCCTGTTCCTCAGCGTCAGCTTTCTTTTCCAGCACATAGTCTCCTTGTGTCCGAACTTGTTGCAGTATTTTCACTGAGGGCGTTCAGGACGTTTTGCTTTGGGGTTTTGCTCTTCAGGGACCATTATCTGAAGGGGCTCCTTCTTTTCTTCAATAGCTAAGGCCTGAGGCTTAGGCTTTGGATCCTCAATGGTTAAAACATGAGGACGAGATACTGCTCTGCATGATAATTCAGGCTTATGGAAATCAGCGACATCTATTAATGCCTCCTTGATGTCATGAATGTTATGGAAATAGCATTTAACTGAGGTGATGTGCATCACTAGCGATGGGTAAGTAGCCACTCCAGTCAAAACGGCGGCTACAGCATCATCCAAAGTCAACATCTTTGAAGTTAACAACGTCTGTGCTTCCATATAAAAACGTTCCACAAAAGCGACCACTGACTCTCCTTTTTGGATACTCATACACATAAAGGCTTGCTTTTTCATACTTAAAGCCTGTTTTGAACTGAACGTGTTTATGAGGGCCTTTTTAACTTCAGACCAGGTGCTAAGAGCATCCATATGTGGGACCATCACCTCCTGTGCCATGCGGACCAAACAGGAAAGGATATTTTTGGTCTTCTGATGATCAATCGCCCCTTCCATAGCTGCTTCATAAACGTATAAAAACGAAGCAATGCTACCCTCACCGGGGATAAACTTGTCTTTAAACGTTGGTTTGTATGAATTATAGTCATTCCCAGTAAGGGTATGAATAATTGGAGCTTCTGCTTCTGAGGTTTCTGAGCGGTAGCTTAACTGATCAAAGGTCCACGAAAGGCGATTGAACTGATCATTAATGGCCTCAAGCCGGGTTTCCATTTTAGAGAGGGCTACTAGGGGCCCAGATTCACATAGTCTCAGTTGAGCTTTGATTCCTAATTTATGAGTTTCAAAATCTTCCACTTGGCTCTCCATTGCAGTGACTTTGAAAATGGAGTTGTGACACCATTGAGCTTAGGTTTAATTGAGCAGTTTCCATGGCTTTCACGTGGTTCTTCATCTCTTCTTTCATTTGTTTACAACCTTCATCATCACGAGAGTGGGAGCTGGGGCCTTTTACTCCCTCCTTAATCTGTTCATACTTCCGCTTGACCTGCGTTATTTGACTAAATACTTCCTTCAACAGCACAGGGCTTTCTAGTGAAGCTTTTACCACTTTTGCTTCGGTTTTGCATTCAGTCAGGCGATGTGCCAAATATTTGGTATTTTCAAACGAAGCTTTGAGATCTAGCTCCTTTTCTAGCTGAACAACCTTGGCCGTGATAGTGGTAGTGGTGCTAGATGGTTCAAGCAGCAGATGACGTTCAAGCTCATCAACATGCAAAAAGGCCTGAATTAACTGTCGCTCCACCACAGCCACACGCTGTTCATATTCCTCTTGAAGGATGGAGTCAGGGGCTGAAAGGTCACGGTGCGTTTGCTCATTTTGCTTTTAAAGTTCTTTAGCAAACTCCTCCAACAATGAGCGGGTGCTAGCGGAGGAAGCGTTCAGTTCATCCCAGAATATCTTCATGGCCTCCTCAACATACTTTACAATCCCAGTGTCCATAATAGTAAGCTGGTCATGCAGCTGTATGATGAAGTTGCGATTAGCTTCCACACCAGATCTAACTGCTCCAAGATGTTTGGAGGTCAGTTGATACAACTTATCATAGGTTCAATTCAAAGCTGCATGGGTATCTAGGTGTTGATGAAGCTCTTCATGATGACCGACTAAGAGATGCATCATATGGACCAAGGCAGGGTGAGCAAACTTGCATACATAGGTGGTCAAATTTGTAAGCTGACCATAGGTCTCTGGGAGGACACTAGTCTCATAGAGAAACAAGTGGTGTTCCTCTACCAATGACGCTCGTTTGCGAGATGCAATGTCACCAGGGTTAAGGATACCATGAGTAAGGTCTCTCACGGCTTCAGTAGCTGACCAGGTGATGCGACAGACTCAGGTATTAATATGCGTTTAAATTGTTCTTCTTCTCCAAATATCAAAGCAGTAGGGCTATCCATTCGATCATCATCTTCAATCCCTTCCCCATTTTGCACCCAACGGGTGACACTCTCCATTTCTTAAATACTTATTAAAGTATTCATGGTGGAGCCCCTGTAGTGAGCATCAGTTTGTGGGATCCATTGTCGGATGCCACAAATTTTTTGTTAAAGTGAGAAATTTACTTTTTAATAAAAGTAATAAATAGTGCTTTGTTAACGTTTTTTAAGTTTTTTATTGTTTAAGCAGGGTAAACCCAAAGAAGGTCCTTTTTTCAATACTAGTATTTATATCTAAACTAGTTTGAATATCAAGACCATGGGTATTTGAGGCAAAAGTATATATAAAGCTGAGTCATCTAAATTAGGAAATATAGGCTTTCGGCCTATCAGATTGAAGTTAAATTCTAAGGCAAAACCGACCCATGTGGTAATGATTTGATGAATAGTGTTAATCACCAGCAAGTAAAATCTTCTCACATCGGTGGTGATCAGACTCATATGGTAATGATTGGTTAATTTGCACCCTATCATCATTGAGTAAAATCTTCTCACCTCAGTGGTGGTCAGACTCATGTGGTAATGATTGGTTAATTTGCACCCTATCATCGCTGAGTAATATCTTCTCACTAAAAGGTGATCAAACCCATGTGGTAATAAACACCCCGAATTCAGCTGAGAAGTTGGAGTAATCCTATTATTAGTTATTACCTTTTTAAGCCGTTTTTTTGTTATAAACCATATTTTTCTAATAGTTAGAATCCACCAAGAATATGCCAAGGTCTTTTCGCCGTTGGTACTCATATCATTGATAACCACAATATTATTTGATAATTGGGCAGGAGATGGGCCAATCATGGTAGCTGATTTGCGAGCACTAATACCTCCAACATTCTTTTTCTTAAGTTGAGAAGGAGAATGTCTGACACTTGGTTAGGGATATGAGTCCTTTTTGGTGATACTGTTGAGCTTTTGGTAGTTAATTACTACATGATTAGTACTGTTATCTTTTTTACAATAAGAACAGGAGTAGCCCATGGACTCTTTAGCAGTTCAAGCATCCTTGCGCTAATAGTTTATCAATTTCCTAAGTTGCTACTTTTTCCATCACACTTGTTTGGCAGATCAACCTTGACTGGATGGGAGGATTATCTCCAGTGTCCAACCTATGAACCACCCCCCACACGCATCATAAATCATGGTTGTTGACAGTAAAAATCTCTTTGTATTTTTAAAATAAAGTGGTTGCCCAATCCTTCTGTGGTTCTGACAGCCCCAATAATTCATTGCGCGATATAAATGCTATTACACTGAGCTGTGGTTTGAAAGTCAGACCAAATTCCTCCAGCGAAGCAAACTCATGAACTGAAAGAACCTCCTCAATGGGGATTAAGTGTAAATATGTCACTATCTGGTGGCGGCGGATTTGCAGTGGTACCATTTGTAGATTTGCAAGCAAAACTTTGATCACCCCTTGCCCTGCTAATATAATGACTGGGGCCACATGAGGCTCAAACTGCGATTGCTGATATGACCCAATATCTTCCCCATACAGTCCATCTGGAACGTCAATAACCAAGTCAGTGTCAATATAACTTGATGCCCGGATGGAATATAGGTCCAGCAGCTCTGAGCGGCAGCCCTTGATATTCATAAACCTGTTGGAGAAGGACCTAAGGTTTGCCCTTTAACCAATGGTAATGCACAGGGATTACTCTATCGCTATAAGCCAGATTGATATTACTATATGAACCGGATCATTTGGCACCCCACTAAAGGTGAGGTGAATTGGGATTTGCTGACACAATATCTCAAAAGTCTCGTCCAACATATCAATGACAGCCCCATAGTGTCGCAAAAAGGCAGTTCCAATTAACAGATCGTAATTGCTATTTGGTAACACTACAACTGGGCATACCACAAAAATAGAACCAAACTGCAATGGAAGCGCACTATATGCTCCCTCAGAGACCATGTTTTCTTCTCCAGAAGTTCCGTATACCATCCAGTGTTTCACACCTGGTTTCTAATTTCAACCTGGACACAAATTTGGTGGAGACTATACTGATGGGGGCACTGGTATCTATAATGACACGGACTCAGGTCTTAGCTACAACCAGGTTGCAGTAAGTACATTTTCAGTAAGACGCACCTTGAGTGTTTATAACATGGACATTTAAGGAGTCCCTGTTTTTTAAGGAAACATGCAATACCCTCTCCAATTCTGGGGTTTTGTTGTATAATGGTTTTGACCGGAAGAGCGATGCTTACTGCTTGCAAGAAAAGTGCATCTGAGGAGGGGTCTAACTTTTCAGGAGAAACTTGGTTGAACATTTGGCAAGCATACGGATTGACCTGCATCTGAGACCCTTCTTCTGCAATAGCCGCAGCCTGCACTAATGTCAAAACATTCACCCCCCAACTGGCTGCTGATATAAAACTGACTCATTGTGCAAGGGAACTTCTGCTGAATGTTTTAAAATGGGTTCAGATGGGATGTTTGGGTTTGGTATAGCAGAGGTAGAGAGTCCCATCTCTACTCCGCTCTGACTTTTCCCTGACAGTACTGTTATGACTGTACACAAGAGACCTGCTGATTGGGGCACCACTGTGCCATATGCCCCTGTCAACTTCATTTGAAACAGCTGTCCCCATAAGGCCCACGTCCCTGATTAATGTGAAACAAACCATGTCAGGAGTTGGTCTGGAAGTGATCAGCATAAACAGGTTTAGGGGATAGTTGGGCCAAGATGATAAGCAGGTATGGGGCGGATGTTTAACTGTTGAGGGTAACTTGGTGGAGTCTGAACTGGGCTGACATAGTTCCCCAAGCAAGAAGATTTGGAAGTTGTAGCAGAAGGATTCCAATAGGTATTAGGTGAAGGGAAGTTGGCTGATATACATACAAAAACTGAACAATTTTTCAAGCAAAGGTACATCTTCATCCAACAGTGGGGTCATAACGTTATTTAACTCACAGTATAGCTTTACAGCAGAAGTCATTATAATGCACATTTCAGATTCAGCTAAATTCCAGCCCCAATTAGCACATGAGCTTCCACCGTAAATCACTCAGCAAATGCGGTGTGGGTCTCATTCTGCTGAAACATGATGGTCAAAAACTTGGCCTTCCGCTGTGACATCTTTGCAGTTTCACTGAACAACCGCAGCACTGTCGCTTTGACTTCTTGGTATGTAATGGAACTGCCTGAAAGGGAATAGATGACTTGATCAGCACTTCCAACATCCAAGGAAGAAATCAACAGTTTTGCTCTCCGTTGATCTGAGACTCCTTCAGTTGAAATTTCAAATCGCTTAAAGAACTCATGAATATTCCATTCACGATCAAATGGGGCAGCTTATTGCAGTAAATCTCCTGGAGCAGCTCATCTTTTTTTAAGCACAGCGTCCAACGCCAGTTTCAGCTCTGCATAGGAAACTGAACCAGAGTGTTAAGTATAATTTTTATCAAAACAACATTGATGCAACATAACTGTCAACTGAGTTTTTATCCTTTTATAATTGATCAATGGGCCCCCTTTAGTGAGCACCACTATTATAAAATTGGCAGAATTCAAGAGATTTCCAACAGGTTTGGAACAGGGTTCAACCCACTGAGCAATTAGGACCAATGACGTGACGATCATCGTCCTTAAAACAACAGAATAAATTTTAAATAAATATGGAGCCTTCGCTCCCAGAACTCTCTTTTATTTAATATAATCAATAGAGCGGATTCTCAATTGTTTCCGCTTACTCTAAACTACTAACAACCTCTTTTTCTCAATCATCTCATCTCTACTATATCATAGTGACTTTGGATGATACCGCTTCTTTGGCTTAGTAATTTAATTCTCTGTATCTCATTGGTTCTGGCGACTCTTCATTTGTTAAATTCATGATTGCCTAATTTGAGGCGATTTCTCAACAACCAAATATTGCCTCATCTCGAGATGCTCAAATTAATCATTACTTATATTAAACTTGGCTGATCCTATACATTCCGCCATAATGACATAGGGCTTATCATCCAGTCATATCAGAATCGTGACAAAGAAAGAATTTGGAATCCTTAAGGCCTAAAACTATTGGGAAGGCATGCATAAAATGTTCTAGAGACCATTTCCTGATGCCTCCAGTGCCAAGTAGAGAAGCCGTTCTGCCAGAAGATCTCTTGCCAGCTGGTGAAACCTCATTAAGTCTGGCACACGTTATCCAATGAAGTTGTTGGGCCCTTGCTGACAGGAACAAACCGGTCTTAGTATATCCTGGTGGCAATTGACCACTTGACCGGGTGTTAAGACACAGGCAATACAGGATCTAAGGGAAGATACAGTGCTTGAGTTTTAAATGTAATGCATAATTCAGTGTCACGGCTGCCCTCAGTTTATCCTTACTAACAATGGAACTAAACTAACCTCCCACATCCTAACCAAGCTCAATGAAATGATGGCTATCTGCGGGGTTCTAATAACCCCATATCACCCCAAATCCAACGAAATGGTCAAATGGGTTAATGGGACGCTGGTGAACATACTTTGGAAGTTGGTTACAGATAGACCCTCTGATTGGAGTATCCTCCTTTCCACCGCCGTATTCTCCTACAATATCAGCTATCACTCAGCAACAGGAAAAGGCCCCTTCCTTTTGCTTTATGGGCAGCACCCTGATCTGCCTGCACTGCTCTATGCCTGCATGGAAGATACCAGAGAAATGGATCCTCAACGCTACTTAAACACCCTAAAAAATACAGTGATTAAGCTACAAACCAAAGTGTAATTTTCAGCTTAGCCAAGAAGGCAAAGAATCAGGCTGCCAATAAGTTATGGCATAGTGGGCTATCGCAGTTTAAAAATGAGGACATAGTTTTATTTCACAATCAGCATGAGTTTGGGCGGAAGCATAAGCTAGCTAATATCTGGATTGCCTTTTGAGATAATAGAAAAACAGGTGATGATGCCTAAATATCAAGAACCTCACAGGTGGTCAGATCATTAACCAACTTCTCGCAAAGTTGCTTCAGGCATATAAACAACAATAGAGACTTATCCAGATGAAAAAAACACAACTAATTTATGTGTAGTATATAATCTTGGTTTATTAGATGTCGTTGATTGTGTTCTTCTGCAAGTCCATCTTTGTCTATACCCTTTCTTGATTTTTGTGGTTCATCTTGTGCCTTGATTGGTGGGACCCAAGTTTTTTCTTTCACCGCTTTGGGGGTGGCACAAATTTGATGGACCCTTCTTAGGTTGATAGTGGGGGCGGAGGCTGCCATGTCAGGGGCGAGGGATTTGGTATCCACTCCAGGGACATCATGCCAGAATACGGAGGGGAGGACGGCGGAATTAGAGGAGGATTAGGGACTTGTACCCAGGGTAAAAGTCGAGGTGGTGATAACTTGATCAGCTGATCAAGGTGAACCCACTCTTTCCCCACTATGAGCAAAGCCTGCAACCACATGTGTTGGACTCAGGAGATCAAGGAGTATGAAAGAAGAGGGGGACAGAGTTGTAGGGACTAGAAGACAAGAAGGTGATTCCAAAATTGCAGGAAAAAGGCTGCGTCCAGCACCAGGCGATCCATGAGGAAGTCCTTCATGCTAGGATAAGCAGCCAGTAAGGAGCAGCTGCTGTAAAAGCTGCTCGGCAGGCCCACTAAAGGACCACCTGGTGCCACTTCATCCCCAACCTTAACTTACCTGCAGGATAAAAAAAGACCATGTTGCCAAGGAGTACCATGACAGGGAGGTATTAGGACGGGCTGTTGGCACTAAGGGTGGCAAACGCTGCGGCGACCCTAGATTGCATGAAATTTAACAAGTTATTTTGGAAGTTCACCCCTAGGGCTGGGAGTGGGTAGGAGCGTGGGGGAATTACCCCAACCAGCTGGCTATTACCCACCACAAGGAGCACAGCATCTGGTGGACTGACAATACTATGAGATGAGGATCAGCGGGAGGTGGGAGCACTAGATTGCTGAAGCCATCCGCCAGGAGCCGGATCACCATATTAAACAAAGGGCCTCAGCTACGCTCCCCTACCAAGTAACTGGTCCACTTTGTTCCTTAAAGGGGGCGCGCAAGGAAGACAAATGCCCAAAGAATTTGGGAAAAAGCTCCTCCTGGGCCAGAAGGGTCATAACGTCCACTTTGGCCACTCCTTCATCGCCCAGATAAAGGGGGAACTGAGGGAGTTGGATGCGGCCTGGGCAACTAGGTTTGCACTGAGCCATAAACGAAGGAAAAGTTGGGGTCTCTAAATCTTGGCTGTTGTTGTATTGTTGGCCGCATAGCATGATGATCAAAGAACATCATGCAACTTATCATCCAGTCAAAGGGGATAAAATAAAGAAATCTATATGAATGGACAATAAGCCAAAATAACCACTAGGATCATTAGTTATCCTTAGAGATTAGGCCTATATAAGTATTATTGATTATTATGAGATGAGTTAACGCCAAGCGAGTTGACATTGTTAAATAGGAGGAATTTCACTGGAGATATAATTTTGAGGCAAAACCTTAAATAAAGTAGTGAATCAAGAGTAACTAAGTGGAAGGTTAAAACTGACTAGAAATGACAAAAGTATGAGGGAGAGGTGAAGAGAATGAAGGAGGTTGGGTAATTAAGAAGAAGAGAGTTAGCAGTAGGGGCTGTGTAATATAAGTTATAAGGAAGTAAAGTGTTGTTGCTGAAGCAATTGCTTCTGTTCTATATTATATTTGTGAAGTTTATCTGGGACTGAAACATTGATATCATCCGTCCGTTGTTCAGTGGGATTAACCCTGTGCAACCCCTTAAGCATACTCCAATATATCGCCAAAGTTATAACAATCTTTTTTGGCAAATCTATCTAACAATATCCCAAAAACAAGTATATTGCCAAAGAATATGTGTCTTCTTCTAGGAGATAAACACTCTGTAAATCATTAATAGTGAATAGAAATCCTTTTTTGTGATTTTACTTAAATGGTGATAGTTGATCACCATGCAATTTAATCCATCCTTTTCTCTCAATAATTAGAGTTAGACTCGCTCATGTAATTGTGACGGAAAGAGGAGCTCATGCTCAATCAGCTTGCTGATTTCTTCAATGATTACTGCTTCAGCAGCCCTAGACCAGCGGACAGGCCACATTATTATTGGTGGATATTCCCCAGGTTTAATCTTAAGGATCACATATTTAGCACATCTGATGTCATTATCATCCCGGGCAAATATTACCCAATAAATATTAAAAAAGAGCACCCTCTTTTTTTAGCACTAGTGGTGCCCAACTCAAAAGGGGG
>JAKSZP010004303.1:0-94243 GCA_022478985.1 Massospora cicadina | reverse complement strand
ACCTGAATTTGGCCCTTAGTTACTTTCCTAGGCTGTTTTTGGCCGGATAAGCGGAGCTCTTTCCTATTTCTTTTTTGTCAAATTTTATCAAGCATTGGCAGCCTTGCTGTTTGAGGGATTCAAATTCTTTTTTAAGAATTGTCATACTCCTCTTTGAATAAAGCTTGATTGATTGTTAAGCTTTTTATATCTTTGTCCATACTGTCTCCTCGGGAATTTGCAGTTGATAGCTGCATTCTGAGTTCCCAATTTTCCTGTGTAATTTCATTATTTCTGGCCTGCAATCTTGACACCACAGTCCAAATTTTAGAAAATTCCTCTTTGATCTGGGCATCTTCTTTATCCCTATTCAGGACGGCTGGCTTTGCTGCAAGGTCCTCAAAGTTTTTGCTGATAGTATCCAGCTTGGCCCAAACATACCCTTCAAAGTCATCAACTTTTACATTTAACTCCAGGTGATTTCTTTGGCCCAAAGTGGCATGTATGGTAAGTCGTTCTTATTGAGACAATAGTAATATGAATGGCTTTCCATTTTTTGACAGCGGTTATTCATAGTTTGTACCCATTCTTGTGATAACCCATGGTGTGCCAGAACTTCTGCGGCTAACTTCTAACTCCTTTGTTCAGAAGCTCCTCAAGGGTGTTTAATCTCCCATGAGCTTCATTGGCAAGTCCCATATTATCAACAATTGCCTTTCAGAATTCATCAAAACTAGAATTTAGCTTGTCCAGTAGGGCATTTTGGGAAGATTGTTCCTCCCCTTGCACACGGTAAATTTCCATGATTTCCAGATTTTGTCTAGTAATTATTCGCTGGGTATGCTTAATTAGGGGTTGAACAGCGTTAACCAGGAAACCATTGGTTGCTTGACTGTCTGTGAGACGTTTGGTAAGAGATGCCATGGTAGCGTCGCGGTACTTCATATATTCTCCATCTTTAGTACCTGATCCTTAAGGTAGTAGAACAGGCTGAAGGTGGGATTGATCTGTGAAGTACCAATCCTAAAACCCTGATATAGGGTTTCCAGCATAGCTTTTTACACTTGAAGATGTAAGATCAATCAGACTGGTTGCATCTTCATGAGCTCCCCCCACTATGATAAGATCAAGGGAGTAGGAGGTATTCACTTCAGAGCCTTGGCGGCTGGTGTTAAAAATAATATGAGATTTTCTTATCACTGGTTTCCATCTCATTGTTGCTTTCTCATCTGGCTGATTCTGCCAGGAATTGGTCATGGGAATCCATTTCAGAGAATGTAACTGGTTTTGAGTGAGCACCAGTTGTCAAAATCTAAGGGTAACTCACTTGGAAATTGTTATTCTGCACATCTATTTGGGCTGAAGTTCTGATGGTTGATCTTCAATAGTGCCTGTAGTTTATTAGATTCGTACCATTTAAAAAACTCACTAGGCCTATTAAATTCACCTCAACTCTTCCAGCCAATTTCAGGCGTAATTTTTCCTTCATATTCAGGAACTTCTTCCAAGGCAGTATTTAATACAAACTGGAAATTGGTCCTTCCAGTTTGTCAACCCTTCTCCAAGGTTAGTATTTGGGATAAAAATCAGGAAAAGGATAAAAAAAATACAACTTTTATTTAAACTGTTTATTAGATAATTTTCATTAGTCCAATCGCTGGTATTTATACCTCTAGGGCATCTCCTGGCCACATTCCAGCACAAAATTTTAACAGCTATTTTACCACTCAGTTTGGCCTATGACTGAAAACTTTTCTTAGGTTTATTGGTGGCAAAATACTCTCAAAATTGGGAGGATTTCAGGTACAAAAATTGGAATAAAAGCATGCAAAATTGTCCTAAGATCTTCTGAATTTCAGTTTTGTCATACTGCTGACGAAAAACACTTTCTGTGAAATTTTGGCCTCAATTGAAGTAAATGATGCACCCCTAATTGGGACGTCAGCAGGCTTCTTCCTCGATAGTACTAGGTAACCCCTTTCAGGTGGTCCATGCAAGTGCTATCGTGCCAAATTATGCAGATCAACATACAAATTTCTCCCTTTGGTGGGAAATTGATTACGTTTATCATTTGTCTGAAGTCCATGAAATTTTCTGATGTTAACTTCAAGTCATCCCCAAATGATTCTGTATATGATGAATTTGATTGTGTTCCCAATAATTAGGACCAATTGCTAAGATTTAATTCATAGGAAGTCAGCCATGATATGCAAGTGTATTTTGGCCGAGCACTCTGATAAAATACTTAATTAAATTGTCATTGAGATATTTGGCCCGAATTTTATGATTGCAATAGGCTTTGAGGTGAGAATATAGTTATTAGCTCAAGCGTTGAAAGGTTAATCAGACAGATGTGATGGTTGTCAAAGGCTTACTTTCAAGTCAACCACCAGAATCTGATAGCATCACTAGCAGTATCAATAACCTTATGACACCCCAGAATTTGACTAAGATAAGTTTCATCAGGTACTATGGATTCATCTACTCTTTCAGCGTTCAACCAATCTGGAATCTTGACTTCAGCTGGCACTCCTAAGACATATAGCCAACATCTTTATAACACCCTTCGATTCTTCTTCAGAGAAGATCTAAATAAGTTATATGAGCAATAGCAGAGGGGAGGAGTCAGACAAATCTGAATTGTCAGCAATAAAAGTGACTGTCCCTGCACTGACAGATCTTTTCCATGCTCTCCATCCTCAGCTTTCTTCTTATGATACATATTGTCAACATGCCTAACCTTGTTGCAATAAGCGCACTTTTTGACGCTCATTTTGCTTCGCTTTAGGGTTTTCATTTGTCACGACTTATATTATTGATGCATCTCCTTGAGTAGTATTGAGTTTATGAAGATCAGCAACAACTAGTAGGGCTTCCTTGAATCATTACATATTGAAATTATTGTTTCACTGAGGTAATGTGCATCTCCAAAGAAGGATGAGAAGCCAATCCAGTCATGATAGCTGCTACGGCATTAGCAAAAGTTAGCATCTTGGAGGTCAACAGCGTCTGGGCTTCAATATTAAACTGATCAGAAAAAGTGGCAACATACTCTTCCTTCTGCATGTTGATGCGCTTAAAGAACTGTTTTTCATGCTTAGTATCTTTTTGAGCCAAATTTTTCAATAAGCGCTTCCTTAGCCTCCGCCCAGATACTAAGGGTGTCTATATGGGGAACCATTACTTCTTAGCCATGTGACTTAGGCAGTAAAGGATGTGTTTGACTTTCTGGTGATCAGTCGCTCCTTACATTCCAGATTTATAGACTTATAGAAATACAGCAATGTTACCCTCGCCAGGCGTAAAGTTGCCCTTGTATGTGGGTTAAAAAAGGACGTTGTTACCCATTAAGAGCGTGGAAAGCAGGAGTATTGTGTCCCATAATCTTTGAGCAACTTTTCATTTGGTCAAAAGAATGAGAAAGAAAGTCAGTTTTCTCTTTAATGCGTCATGCCTGGTTTCCATGGCTTCAAGGGCTTGGAAGAGATGGATTTCCATAGGGCCATTCTGGCCTTTATCACAATCTTGTGAGTCACAAGTTGTTCAACATGGCGTTCAAGCTCCCTAACTTTAAACGAGTACTAGACTGGGAGAACTCAAATTATTAAAATCAGCTTTCACCTCTCCAACACGCTTTTAAAGTTCATCCTTTATCTGCTTACACCATTCATCTTCAGGCGGGCGGCATCCTTTAGAGCTTAGGTTAGCCTTAACCTGTTCATAATAACCCTCAAATTGAGACAATTAAGTGTATACATCATTTACCATATCAGCCCTTATATTGTGCTCTTTAAACCCTGAAAATCTAATTTAGATTCATTAAATCTTCAAGCCTGATACTTTACATTTTCCAGGGATGCTTTCAGCTTTAACTCCTTTTCCAACTGAGCGGCTTTGATTTTAGCTGCAGGAGAGGACCCGTGAGATTCTTAGGTTGGACGCCATTTGAGCTCTACATTGCGTGACAAGGATTAAGCTAATTGTTGTTCCAAAGTTGCGTTTCTTTGCTCATCACCCTGCTGCGAATTAGAATCTTAGAATAGCGGCTCACAGTGAGTTTGTTCCTCATCCTTTGTAAGTTCATTCGCGAAATTCTCAAGCAGAGAGCAAGTATTGGTGGCGAACACGTCCAATTCTTCAGAAGATCTTTATGGCTTCTTCCACATACTTCACTACACCAGTATCAATCATGGTAAACCTCTCATTAAGCAGAATAACAAATCTGCTGCTTTTCTTCCACTCCATACTTCATTTTTCCTACATGACTGAAGGCCAAGTTTAGAAATACTTTAGTTAGCCTCATGATTCATGGTTCAGTTGATGGCGTTGCAGTTCCTCATGGTATACTCCCAACAGTTGTATCATATGACGCATAGCTGGGTGTGTAAACTTGCAGACATATGTAGTCAAGTTGGTAAGTTGACTGTATGTGTCCAGGAGGGTTCAAGTTTTAGAGGAACATCAGTCAATCCTCAACATAGGATCCTCTCCCACATGAAGTGAATCCCTAGGGTTTGATATGCCATGAGTTAGGTCCAACCACTTCAGTAACCAGCCACTAATCCGTCAAAACTCTGTAAAGGACGTGTTTGTTTCATTCATTACATTCTGACTCAGATTCGAATTTTCAAATCTGAGTCAAATAACTTTATAAACATTTTTGGTTTGGTCATTTTGGGCGCTGGGTTGTTCCTCACCCAAGTTGTAGATTAGGCTTGTGCAAGCCTAATCAATGAGGGATAGGCCCCCAAATTGTTGCCTTTATAAGGCGCGCCTGTCCATTCCAAAGTTCACTTCGGAATTCTAAGAGGACGCTAGCATTCCCTTCCTGGGGAGCATTGTCAGTTGCTCCCCAGACAAGCTCTGGTTGGCGGGCAAATTTGGTTTTTATTTTCCTGAATAAAAATAAAAGGATGTTTTGGGGTTTGCATACCTCACATATCTTTAGTCATTTTTGGGTGTTTCATTTTGAGGAAGCTTTTGCGTGGTTGGGTTGGACCATCCACACAGAGGACTTACATAGCCAACCAGTAGGTGAATGTTTGGCGTTGTTGATGCCCCAAACCTCTCCTTACTTGGTTAGCTGCTTTGGTTGCTTGTCAGTGTACCAAAACAATATGTAAATATACGGCAGTCAGAACTGGGGATATTCTGGTCTGTGACATTATTCTGAAGTCATTGTGCACTGCACGCTGCTGATCCCCAGTTTGGTCCGACTTCAGTGGTCACTTGGTCCTAGTTGTCAAGGAACCAGCACCGGTTGGAGCCAGTGACTGATGGCTAACTCTTGACCTAAAGTGACCGTCAGTTCAATTTCCTAGTGGTGTCTCCCACTCACCAGGAATTTGGCGGCATTAGGGGACTGTCCCTCAGGGCTCCCTCAACCATATATGGTCTGCTTGGAAAGGGGTCAAATGTCCAGCTGTGCTGCACCGCACACCCCTCTCACATTTTCTTGGGCAAAGGCGCCTTCCCGGTCAGGATGATAAAACTATCGCCAATGAGAGCTTGGGAGGAGGGGTGCAACACAGCCAAGTGCTGGGCGTGTGTCCTTGGGCCAGGGCCATTCAGCCGCGCTGGACCATGTGCCCCTCTCACATTTTCTTTGGCAAAAGTACCCTGGTTAGGATGGGAAGACCATCGCCAATGGGAGCCTGGGAGGAGGCGCAACACAGCCACATGCTGGGCGTGCATCCTTGTGCTGGATGGGCTGATTCCAGCAGCCCAGTCCTGATTTGCTTTTGCCATCTGTGTTTCTTCAAGGGGCCCAGAGTTTATCTGGGCTAATTTTACAGGGGCTTGGGGTAACTCTCCCCAGGAATCTCTCATCGTGGCAGCCTTCTGCTGTGGGGCCCCTCTTCAAAGAGGGGCCCTCCTTTAGCAGGGGGTGATGTAATGGATGAGTTCATCTCGTTCATTACATTTTGAATCAGATTTTGAAGTTCCAAATCTAAGTCAAATCGCTTTATAAACATTTTTGGTTTGGTCATTTCAGGCGGTTGGTTGTGCCTCACCCAAGTTGTAGATTAAGATTGTGCAAGCCTAATCAATGGCTCAGGTGAGGCCCCAAAGCGCGGCCTTTACAAGGCGCGCCTGTCCACTCTGAAGTTCACCTTTGAATTCTAAGGGGACCCAAGCATTCCCTTCCTGGGGAGCATTGTCAGTTGCTCCCCAGATGAGCTCTGGTCAGCGGGCACCTTTGGTTTTTATTTTCCTGAATAAAAATAAAGGATGTTTTGGGGTTTGCATACCTCACATATCTTTGGTCATTTTTGAGTGTGTTTTATTTTGAGGAAGCTTTTACATGGTTGAGTTGGACTAACCACACAGAGGACTTACATAGCCAACTATTAGTAAATGAATGTTTGATACTGTCAGTGCCCCAAGCCTCTCCCTACTCAGTTAGGACACTTTGGTTGCTTGTCGGTGCACCAAAGCAATATGAAATTATATGATGGTTGCAACTGGGGTTTTTCTGGTCTGTGACAGACTCCTATCTAAAACTTAATGTTTGTTTGGGCTTTTTTTAAGGATGATAGTTGGGAGTCTATCTGACTGGTCATCCTCTTCACCATCCCCATTTCTGATCCATACAGTTATGTAAAATGGCAGGTGCATTTTCTGTTTTAATTGTAAATAATATAATGTGGAGTACAGGGCCTCCTGTAGTGAGCAACACTAGTTGAAATCCTGGTAAGGATCTGCTCACATGTGCTTAGCCGCAGATTATCAACAGGTTAACAGTTTCAAGAGTATTTAAAAACTTGGCATCTGTCCATAATTTAGTGGACTAAGATGTAGACCACAAATATGATCAATATTGACAAGAAAGGCGAATATGATAAACAATATTTTACTTAATAAAAACTTGGGTTTTTATGCTCCAATTTTATAGTAACACCATAGCTATAATCTCATTCAAGACTATAGTCATGTGAGATTTGCACATAAAGGGATATCTTAGCTTTAAATAGGAGGCTCATAAAGATTTCCAGGCTTCAGGATTTTTCCCCATTGCAATACTTGGTCATCAATGTAGTAATCAATATTTCTGGATGCTTTTGAATTTGTACTCTCTGACTTGTTAATAAATGGATAGACCCAGCAAATATGGAAATAAGACTCACCTTTTCTATTGCTTTAATTTTGATCCAAAATCTTTGTCATTCTAACAAATTTTTTGGATTTTATCTGATGCGTTTATAATCAGGGGGATAGGATTAAGATAATTGAAATATTAACCTATCAGAACTCTTAAAATATTTTCATTACAGTATGGCTTAGTTCTTGGTTATTGGTCAGCTATAGAAATGACATATTTTGCAGTAATGACTCAAAACACTTTATTTAATCAGTCAGCCCATAATATGTTCACTTTGGTCAATTAGAGCAATCTCTACCTTATTGGCGGTGAAATTACTTTCACCCTTCAGAACTCCCTTCAGGTCTATAAAAAGGGGTTTCTTTCTCTTAGGAGGCAGTACTAAATTCAGGTTATTGCAAGGGTGAACTTCCAAATTAATTTGGCTAATTCTCTGAGGTTTAGATTTAGAATTTTAGGCATGATTAAACTATTTGGCACCTGGATGTTCTTCTCAACCAGGCGAACATCTAATTGTATGACTAAATTTACCAGTCTTCACTCTCTATAGGTATAAAAACCTATAATAATTCATTAATAAATAGTTTTCAATTACACAGAAACATAATGTGCTTGTCTACAAAATTCAGTAAAAGAAAAAGAATTATCTCAAGGAAGAGCTAAACAAAGAATATGAAGTAAAATTAGGATGTTGAATCAGTCTTTATAAGTTCAATAAAGAACGCTATGGTACTTGATTATAGAGAACGTAATATATAATGTCTGCTTTTTTATAAAAGATCACAAAATACCAAACTCTGATAACTAATAAACTTGAAAGGAACTATATGAAAATTAGAGCTATCAGGAGCACTTACTACAACTATGTTTATAAGTTTATTATAGTATTATAAAAAATATAATAATGTGATTACTACTACAAAAAAAATAAGAGATAAATATATTTAAGTTATTTTTATCAGATTTTTAGTAACAAATCACATAATATTTTGCAGTACACAATTATAAAAAATAAATGGAAGTTTAGGATAGTATATAAGTGCCTGAAACATGGAAAGACATAAGATATATAGTAAATATATATAGTAAATATATGTACAAGTTTTTATATGGCAGGTACTAAAAGGGTTTTAGCCAATGTTTAACTAGTATGATAATTATTATAACTTTAATATATGAATCAGTTATATAAATTAATCTTCATCAAAAAAACATAAAAATATTGAGTTTCTACTTTAGATGGCTATAACTTTTCTACAATCTTAGTAGTAACCTTTAGATTTAATTAAAATATCATATGAAGCTGATTTTTGTACTAGTACAACAGTGCTATAAAGAAATCTAGCCACTGTACTTCAGGTTCTAAGCAAATTAAGAGCAAGGAGAAAAGAAATAATGTGATTTATCAGCTAAATCTAGTCTGTAAATGTAATTTGAACTAAATGCAATTATATTTCAGATAAATATGGTATCTAATAATCAATCAGATTATGTAAATTTACTATTAAAGCCTACTCTATAACTAAGTTTAGGCCAATATTGCTTCTCTTTTTTTAGTAATAGATGGTAATATTGCTTCTCTTTTAATAACATATAGGACTTGTTTTATATATAAATTTTTTAATAATTTTAGCTTATATAGTTACAGAGTAATTAAAGGTTAGGTTCTTTTATTTAGTGTTCTTAAAATTTAAAATATGATAATGGAACTGAAATAGTAAATTAAATTAAGTGAACACTTTTAACTCAACATTATATAATTTTTTTGTGTAAGCAACGAGTTACATTTAAATTATCCCTATTTATTAATATCTAGTATAAAATGAATTATTCAAACATGTATAATAACATTGAACCAGTAAAATATTAGGCTTTACTGTAGGATAAAAGGAGTAATGTTAATTTTTATTTAACTAAAAAATTTGAATGATTATAAACATTTCATCACTTAAGCTAAGGTCATAATCATATATCCCAAACTTTCTTTCTTTTGAAATTTAGTTGCAAAATTCTAGATGTGTTAGATAATCTTTATTCACATTGCAATCAGAAATTGTTACTAATTTGATTAAAGATAGATAAATTATGATAATCAGTAAGGGGAGATGAGTACATGATTAATGCCGAGTAAGGGCTGGGAAAATGTGGTAAAAGGCACAGGTTCTGGTGTTTACACCACCTAAAGTTTGAAAACGCCCTGGGGACACCGGTGGCCTGGATATTAAACAAGAAAACTGTGGTTAATATTTAGTAATAAATTTTGGAATGCCAAACCAAATGTAAATTCTAGGTCAAAACATCTTCTCACAGCCAATGTTGTCAGTGGAATTTGGGGTCTGAGTTTACCTGGACACTAATTCAACAGCTCTCTGAGAGATGTTTTGTGAGGACATATGCACCCACTTCCAAGAAGTCATGTACATTGCACCGCACTTGATGACCCATGGTTGGTTGAATCTTGGGTTCAAAACGGTGAAAGCAGCAGACACAGCTGCACAGATGTGTGTGGTGGTTGACCTCCCAGAGGGTCAACAGTTGGGTGAAACCAAGTGCACATGATGGACAAAATTAGATCAAATTTTTGTAACTTTTAGTTTCCTCATGACCACAAGCGTAAAGTTTAAGAGTCATCTCAAAGCAGGACTTCAAAGCTATGGGGAAATCAGCTCCTTCAAAATGCAAAAATTTTACTAATTACTGAACTCAGCACAGGTAAGGCAATCGCAGTGATCACCCCATTCTCAGGGTAGCTGAGGCTTTAACTCAGATCCCACACATCATGACACTCACCATCAATGAACAATAGACTCAACCGTTCTGCATAACAGTTGACAGCGCACCTCCCATATGCACTCATTGTCAGGCGTTTGGCCACAAGTTGCGCATTTGTCCCACCAGAGAGGGAATTATCCTGAATGAAGCTTTCTCAGAAGCAATGGGTGAGGGACAAAGTGAGCCCACAGTAGAATCTAGTGTCGCATTCCCATGGGGCAAACAGGGGTGCTATATCTGGGTAAAACCTGTGTCCGCACAAGAACAAAAAAAGCAAAACAGCAATACTTAGCACAGGCTAAGGCACCAGCCATTGTGGCCTCCGTTATCCCCCCTTCCCAGATCCAAGCCAACCAAACTGAGTTTTCTGATTTGGTGGAATTTCAAAATCCCACCCAATCGGATGGGGGGACCCAACCCTTAAAACCATAATATGTGCATGATACACACCTACTGGATTCAAGCACAACAAACACAAGAAGATTTTCCAACTCAGATTTAGCAGAGTTTTTAGGAGAAGAATTGTTGGAAATACTTGATGGTGCACTACAAATCCTCAATAACTTGAAAACTGCAAAGAAATAAAGTCCCAACAAACCAAGAAATGCTCAATTGTAAGACTCTCAAAGATAATAACTATACACAAAAATGACACGCCATCTGTTAAAATTTACTAAAGAGTTGATTACCGGTTGTCAACCCAGTAACCTTTTTACTGCACAGGTTCAGTTTCCTTGTGCACCTCGCGTTGTAAAATTAAATAATCTGTTTTTAGTATGGAGACTATTATCCATAGTTAAGTTAGAACTATTTTCAGGCCCAACGCTTCAGCCAGTATTTTCAATTAAATACTTGATAGTTTTACTTGTAGGGATTCATTCCCTATATTACTGTCCACTCAATCTTCATCAAGATCCTCTGATGGCAGTCTCCTTCAGCCCAACACACAGTCAGCAGCGATCCTTTAGTTGTGGTTCCCTTCATCTCTAAATCCCCACTCAGATATCTACTCTTCTTCTAAGAGTCTACCAATTATTGCCTTCTGCAATAATATCCTTGAGATGGAAGCTTCACACTAGATGCTGATAGTCTAACTATTACTGAATCTACAATAAAACTATAAATGTTCTAATGTATTAATATGTATCTGGATATATGTGTAAGTGTTAATGTGTTTTTTATTATAGTGAATTCTAGGGAATTTATAGGGGATTAGGCCGTCTAACCCTCAGTTGACACTTTTTCAATGAAATTGCATCTTTTGCTATTGAATCACCCTTCCTCATCTCAGCAGCGATGGTCTTCCCCATCCTGGCTAGGATTCTGACGTTGGACATCCTCAAGACCTCAAACAGAAAGAGTCAAAAATGTGTCCTTACGTTTTCCTCTTGATCCAATTGAACCAACCATAATTGGCTAGTGACCTGCTTAGGTAATGGGAATTTTTAACCATTATGGTAGGTCACTTCACCAACCGATCAATTCACTAGTTGCAGGCAGCATCACTCACCTCGCAACTCATTATACATTCCCAATCAGCTGGTGATGAAACCTGACCGATCCCAATTGATACACCAGATAGTTAATCACTATCAGATGCCCCTATTTCATCAGCAGCTCCACCTGATAAGATATTAGGTATTCATCCTAATTGATCCCCGATGGATACAACCAGATGAATATCCCAAAATCCCCCAAACGTAGTTTATCCAAAATTTGGGCCAACCAATTTCTGATTCAATTCACTTTAGGGAATTTTCCCTTAGCGACACCAGATAATCTAGCAGGTTGGGAATACGGGCAAAAATCCCATCACCATCCTCAAACACTCTCCATAAGGAAAAGGAAAGAATGACTGAGCTTGCATAGCATCAAGGAGCGGCAGGGCCTGAGGGGCCATCCCCTCCTTCCTAAGGAGTGATGGGGTATCCTTTACAATAGGGACGCTAAACATCGCTGGACAAAGGCCTCTCCATCCCAGGCTAAAAATTGAGCTTCCTAAAAAGTACTTTACCTGTGGAAATCCTGGCAATCCAGGAAACTCACTGTCCGCAAGGTGCCAAGGAAACATGGGCAACCATGCTCCTCCCCTCCCAATCTTTTTGGTCGCCGCACTGTGGGGTCCTGATATGGGCAAACTGAAATTTTAAATTTCTAAAAAAAACACATCTTGATGGATATGTGCTCGTCATGCCTTTTCATAAAACGCTCAAGTGCACACAATAAATAACATCTACGCCCTGACCTGTGCACAAATTTGATGATAATTCATCTCAGACATGGCCTCCCTCCCCCTCCCATCCATATCCTTTGTAAGTAGCGACATAAACTGTTGGGATAAACCAACCACTGACCGCTGGTCAACTGCACCTAATCTACCGCATGGACATATCAAATTTTGGGTGATGAAAGCCACCTTGGGCCTCTTTGATACCATCCTCAAGCAAGCTCCCAAAACTACCCCACATGTCACGTCCCCATGTAACAATGTGCAGTTGGTGTCTATATCCTTTATAGATTTCATTCTGACCCTACTGGATTTTTGCTCCTAGATCTCACACTTTGAAATGACAAAGATAGATTTCTCAGACCATGAGATGGTCTCAGTGCCATTTCTTTGTCAATTCTGGTGCAACAGGCAACTAAAATGGAGCAAACTTCGCCCAGCCATTCTCAAGATACCCGCGTTCTCAAGTTGAATAGACAACACTACATTGACATTGTAGTTTACAACTCTTTTCTGTGAAGATCCCCTTCAACCTGGTCAAAATTCAAAGAAGTCACAATTTCCCAAGCATGTCACATTTTGTTGCGGTGCTCTCAGGATGCTTTGGCAGTAATCAAATGTACCTTGGTGGAGTGGACCATTTGGACAATAATGTCCCAAGGACAGGGTACAGTCCTGCTTGGTGTCACAAATGGGACAAAGTGTTGGCGCGTCTTAACGCACTGATCAGAGAACACAAACATCACGTTTGTGTATAATTTAAAGCAAAAAATATTACCATGGGTGAAAAATGCTCCGAATATTTTTTCTGCAAATTTTTTTCCCCACGTCAAAACTTGACCTGCACTCAGTTAAAGAATTTGGTTAAAGTTTATTGCAGAAACGCTGGTAGAAGTATTGACTGAAGTTTGAAAATACTATTCTGAGTTATACAGGGATGACACAGTCAATCAAAATGAAATAGATGAATTTCTTGATGGTGCACACATTTGCACCATTTCCCATTATCTGGAGCTTATGAATTTAATAACTTGAGACAAACTCTGGTACGCCATTTGCGGTGCACCACACAGGAAGATCCCAGGTCCAGATGTAATTTCTTACAAGTTCTATAAGAAATATTTAAACTATTTATCCCCCTAATGATAGCCTCAATGAACAAATGTCTCTTAGAGACACGTCTCTTCCCAGGGGGACAAGAGGCTTATATGGTAACATTGTTTAAGAAGGGGGATAAGCTAGACTTGGAAAACTGGCGCCCTATTTCCCTCACTAACACTGATACTAAAATATTGACAAAAATAATGGCTAACCTCTTAGGGGTCATTGCATCTGAGGTTATATCCCCTGAGCAATTTGGCTTTATTCCCAAAAGGTCAATTTGGGACAATATACATATTGTGGCTAATGTATGTCAATCCACAGCCACTATGGCGCTTGTGTTTTTAAGTCAACAAAATGCGTATGACAGGTCAAACTGGGAATACCTCAGGGCTTGCCTTCATCAGTTCCACCTCCCCCACGGTTCATCCATTGGGCAATGATGCTCACTGAATTAGCTACAATGGCAGTATGAAGACCAGGTTTCCTCACTGATATGGTGCGCCCTCAGAGGGGCCTTCGCCAAGGGGACCCTCTAAGCTCACTTTTATACAATTTTAGCCTTGACCCACTTCTATGCAGTATAAATTCACGTCTTGTTGGTGTGCAAGTGCAAGGTTAAGCACCAATTAAGATGCTTGCATTTTTGGATTATTGTGTGGTTGGGGTGTCCAGCAACCATGATGCATGCACATTGGAGTCCTCAATCCAGGGATACTATAAGGCTAGCAATGCAGCACTCAACACATCCAAAACTGAAATCATCCTTCTTAGTAGATACCAAACACAATGGTCCCCGGCGCCCCTTAATCAGAGGGACTCAATAGTTCAGTCTATCATCATATTACCCAGGCTACCACTCCAAAACACTCCTCTCGTGCTACCTTTTGTGTCCAGCCCCACTGAGGGCCCAGTGCGCCACCTGGGAATATGGATAGAGGCGGGTGGATATGAAACTTTGATAATGGAACACCACATACTAGCTAATGCAACAAAACATATCGTGTCATTAAGGGGTCAACAAACCAGCTTAACAGGTAGAGTAGTGCTTGCCAACACTACGCTTCTATCAAAAGTATGGTTTGCAGCCCATGCCATCGCTTTCTCCCCATTTTTTACTTCATTATATGCCCTCTTAAAAGGGTCGCTTTGGCCAGGTAGATCCCCTTGTGCGATTGGAAGTCCTCTATGGTCCACACTAAAGTGGGGGAATGGTCCTAAAAAACTACATGGACCAGGCATCCAGTACTATGAGTAAATGGATTGCTTCAGTAGCCAACCCCTCACTCCCAACCCAACACTGGTCACATGCAGCATGATATAACTTTGCCCGCGCCCTTGGCATCCATAATTCCACTAACCCCAACTCTCTTCTTACAATTATGGCAACTCACCCATCTGCAGAAGGCCCGCATGGAACCACCGCCCATTTTAAAAGGATTCTACTTAATATGAGAAGTGCAGAATTGAGGATCAGTATCAGTGGGTATACCTCGCAGAGGGGTTGTCCTACCCCCCAATTCAAACAGGAAGTACAATAACAAGTCGTTCTGAACAATTTGATACCCAGGAGGTCTCCTACCATGGTCAGAGTGGAGTATCTGGACACGGTGGACATCCCATACTCCCTAGAAACACAGAAAGGCATCTGGAAATACACACATCAACCTCTTCTACAGCCACTAGTACATTCCCATATGTGGCGTTGCTTGAAATGGGTATAACGTACTGCAGAACAATCCAAAGCATCACACTCCTCATGTGTGGTGTGTAACTAATATGGGACTTTGGTCCACCTCCTGAAAGAGTACCCACCTTCAAAAGCGATCTGGCGTGAGGTTCAGTATCTCTTTGGCCAGGAGCAAACACAGAACTTTAGACTATCTTAGAGCACCTTTTCCTTGTCCTTGAATTCCCCTATATGACCTTCCCTCCAAGCCTTAGTGGTGGCAATCAATATGTGGATTATTCACACAATTGTCCAGGATGCCATTTCAGACTGTAATCCCACCCTACAGTAAACTGTACAATGATTCCAGTCGCACCTTATGGACCACTTTCAAGCATGGTTGTTTGAATATCTACCATCCCATCAATGACAGTTGGTCTCATCCTGGTTCCTGATATGGTTAATCACTTCAGACCCTTTCCTTCAGTGTTCTCAATAGTGGTACAAGCCTCTACTCTCAATACCCTTCTTCCTTTAATTGGAGTTCCCGCTAGCAACAGGAGACAGCATCAGCTTCTCTGGGGTGCCCCTAGCATATATTAGTGATTAATTATTATTGATTATTATTACATATTGGAAGTGTCCATCTCATGGTCAGCCTTCCCCAAACAAATAATAGATGTGGTAGTTAAAAAATTACTTTTATAAGATTGTGAGTTTAAGATAAACAAAAATGATATTGCAAAATCAAAAAACTTTTTAAATATTAATACTTAAGGCTAAAATCACTATGCCTTTTTGAAAAACTAAGATGCACATGCCATTAAATGTTATTTATAGTAAATCATCTAATAAAAACATTAAATTTTGAACAAAAGATTATGTTATAATGCCTGACTAAACTTTTAAAGAAATAAATTTAAACTAAATTTATAAAGAACTCTCATTATGCCTTCTTTTTTAAAATACTAAAATTTATTGGATTCAAGGTTAAACACCTCTGATTTGACACTAGTGTAAATTGCATTTGTATTCACTATTATAAAGTATCATAACTATACAATTCAAAAATTTGTTTCTTGCGTTACACTATTAATGCCATTACTAAACAATCTAAATATATATCTACCAGGTTTATAAAAGTGAAAGTCCCTAAAATTTATACCCTTGTCAACTATCATAACTAGAATAAACAAAAAGAGATATATAACGGCTGACACCTTGGTATATCAAATTATATATTTAACAAAGCTCATTATAATGATAAAATATAGTTGATAATTAAAGTTAAAATAAAATATTAATAAAAAATGACTGAAACTTATGGTATTGCTATTGATTAATGATCTATAAATAGATAATATCCTATATCATTTATCTTAGGCGTCTACTTCTCACTATTCTATCTAATATAGAGGATATATAGTACATATTTTTTGACAGTGTAACTGCAAATAAAGCTCTCTAAAAATCTTTTAAATTATAATAGATATTACCATGGAGCTTTTTACTATTTCCCTGTATAATTTTAGGAATAAAAGCAATAAGATTTCTCTCTTTTAGCCATGGCTCTGCTTTATATGAAATCATATAGTGAGACCATAAGTATAGCAATCTTGTCCAGAAATAAAAATTATTTATTTTTTAAGAAAGAAGGGTTTTATAATTTTTCCTAGGCTAATTTAGACATTATTTTAGTAAAATTATAAAGATATATGAAGATCTATACATTTATATAAAGACAGATAAATCTAAAATTATTATAATGGTATGTCTTATAATAAAAGTCATAAAAATTAAAATTAAAGTGTGTGAGTTTATCTGATACTTTTATTTTTAATTTTATTTGAGGTGGGTCAACCTGAGAACAATACTGCACCAATTTGAATCATTTAATACTATCATTTTTTTAATTAATTGAGTATGCCAATTTGCAGATGATTAAATTATTTATTGTTTTGCATGATACTTTAGACATAATTTTTGTGAAAAATGTTTTATTTATTTGTGCTAAGATGACTATGGTAAAAATATTTCCATGTGTTTAAAGAGCAAAAAAATTATTATCAGATTGAATGAACCAAAACACTAAAAGTGGGCATTTTGGAAATAAAAACTAATATCAAACCAACCATGTGGGGAAGTGGAAAACTGCTATTTAACCATGGCGAAAGGGGGGATTTGGAGGCTCATATTTGGCCACATCTTCCTCATCCCAGAATAAAGAATGGGCCAAAGCCAAGAGCAAGGGAGAGGGGGCATCTGCTTGATAAGATTTAATATTCATAAGAAAGAAATATTAAAAAAGAGGCGCGCATTTATAAGGCTGCCAACATAGGTAGCATGGGCTTCTTTGGCTTATAGACATACATCAAAGATTCTTATATGATAATGTTGTTGCAAGTAATTTAAACTTTAGTTTTCTCTCTACCACTGCAACATTTGTAATTGCTTTGTTGGTTTAATTTAAATATCTAATATTGCGCTTACCAAAAAGTGAAGGACTAGATGGGATATTGTAGGAGGTTATCCTTCTGCAAGCGTTGCCACTGGTTTGGTGAAAGCTTTGTGGAGGGTATGATAATTGAAAATGCATCTGGTTTGATACCAAGCGGTTAAAATTTTATAATGATACAGCATTATGTTGAGATGCATAAAGATGAGAGGGTAATGCATCATAGTAACCATATTAAAATTTCATTTGTTGATTGCATTTTTAATAAAAAAACAATCAATTTAGAAACCTCATCCAAAATCCCCGAGTATTTTAGTTGAAATGGATTGGGAATTGGCGTAAGATTAAAATTTAGTTGGTGTGTTGCAGGAAACTTTGTAGTAAAGTATAGTCCAAGTTGTTTCTTGATTGAATATAGGATTAGGGAGTGTTATTGAATGTAGGAGCCTAATTGTGTGTTACAGGGACTTCTTCAACAACAGGCTTTGGGCAGAGTGGTAGTATTATACCCCAGAAAAAAGCTGTAGGGTCAGTGGCAATTTCTTTTCTAGAAGAATATAGGATTAGAGTCCTTAGAGGCTTCAAGGGATAGTCTGTTTTTTTTGAGTGGTCCACCTCAAAAATAGGATGGACAGATAGTTTCCCTGCTCTCCACACGGGTCCAGAATGAATTGATGTGGCAGAAGTGTAACATATGAGGGGAATCAATAAAAAATTCATTAGAATTAGGAAGGATTGTAGCAAATGCACATGGCCAGCTTGAAATATGGCCCCATTTGGGACCACAAACTGTAGGATGGGGTCAGAGCTGTAGACTTCTAAACCTTCCATCCGCTTCTTGTGGAGTAGTTTAGGTAAAGTGGGAAAACCCCAGAAAATTGA
This sequence comes from Massospora cicadina, assembly GCA_022478985.1. Classification (NCBI taxonomy): domain Eukaryota; kingdom Fungi; phylum Entomophthoromycota; class Entomophthoromycetes; order Entomophthorales; family Entomophthoraceae; genus Massospora; species Massospora cicadina. The sequence goes on along the minus strand of JAKSZP010004303.1, from coordinate 76,056 downwards.
ACCACCATAGTAGTATCTAATGGAATCTGGGTGCAAGTTGTGGGGAGAGGGTCACCCTGGAATACCAGGGACATTGTTGCCGCAGCTTTGGCATTGGCCTAACATGTGAAACACAAGTCAAAATAACCCTTTTAGGATTAAAAGTCAAATAATGTTGCAGGTTTTAATACCAGCTGTGCCATTTCACCTATTACATTGTCTGTATATGGGAAAAGTTTCCCATAATTGACCTGGTGGCAGAATCAAATGTTGCTCCATGGGAGAAACAGGGGGCTTTGAGGCACTGCCTGGGAATATGTGAGGAGGAGAGCGAGACCCTTGGGAAGAATTTATCAACCTAAGGAGTTGGGAGGACTGGAAAACCCAGTCAATACACATATTCCCTCTGGCATAAAATGCTTGGAGGAGTTTTTCCACTTCCCTATGATGGAGCAACAGGTGGAGGATCCAAAAGCGTTGGGTTGGAAAAGTGTTTCTGTGGCTATAAAATGGTCCATTAACTTATAATTTAAAAATCGCTTATAAGTTAATTTGTGAGGAAAGAAAAGTTACTAGCAAAAAGTTCAAATAGATAAAGTGAGTTTTAGCAGCTAGATATCCACTAAAATTTGGGTTTTTTGTGCTTATTTTTTCTTATTAAAACTTTTTTCTATGGTAGAGATTTATGCAGCAAATTTTTGGACAGAGTTTTCACATAGCTAATGGGAGATAAGCTTATTATCTTGTTAGTGATATAATGAGATATTCATATTGTATACTTTACAGTCATACTGTCAGAATTTTAACCAGATGGAATCCTCCAATGATTTAGCGTTATTTGGGATGAAATAGCCAATCCTGGCGGAAAGTCTTATTGACTGAATTTAGTGTTATTTGATATGGTTACTGGTTAGTTGCTCCCCAATTTGGGTTGAGCGAAATTAGTATTCTGTAAAGTTTGGTATTAGGTTCACATGTGGCCAATAGGTAGCCCCAAATTAGTATATGGATCATCAGCGACTAATAGCTGAGGATGATCCACTTGATATCAGTTAGCAGAATCAGTGCTCAAAGCCAAATGCCATTCATGGTCAGTTGTGGGATTTCTGGAGGAAAGCTGATGTATTCACTTCAATCATCCTTCTATGAATTTGCTGCCTGATAATCTGATGTTGGTGGATCCAACAATTATGATTTTGAGGTGTCCAAAGTTGTTTCCAGTGCCTCATTTATTATAATCAATTAATCAAGATAAGTCAAGAAGAGATGTTGGCAAGATGCTGAGATATTCCAAGTCAAAGTGAGTGACTGAAGTAGACTCTGGTGCATTATTATCAACTTGAGGGTCAAATACAAATTTGACATTTAATTGGATTAATTATTTTTATGGCTCACCAGTGACTTAATGCTGAGGATGAGCCAAAACTAATTTGGACATTGGGAAGGATGGAGCAAGAGGGTTGACGCCAGGGAAGAGAATAATGTAGAAGAAGAAGAAATGTGGTTGGCTGGAAGAACCAGCGGAAGAGCCAATAGGTCAGCGGTGGGCGCAGTAGCCCTTTTGTAAATAGTATAAATACCTGGCGCTTCCCTTTCAATAAATATCTCCTTTTTCCTAATCTACCTTTTGTTATAAGTTTTATATTTATTTTGTTGGTTGGAGTTTAGGCTAGGGGATCCCCAAATGGCGCAGGTGAAACGCCAAGGGGTTAGCTGGCGCTGCTGGCACCAACGCCTAAGGCAAAATGGCAAGGGCTGACCAGTCTTCATACTGGTTAGACTGCCAACTAACAGAGCCCATAGTTGATTTTCTGACACATACTTTATAGAGCTTCCAATCATGAATCATATCTTAAGTTTACATAAAAAGAATCAAGATATATATAGTATTATCTATTATCAACTATGAACCATTGCTTAGTCAAAACAGACAAATCAAAGCAAACTTATGTAGATAATTATTCTATCTCTAATTTGAACTTTATATTATATGTTTCCATATAGCATTAATTTTTTAACAAAACTTTCTTCATTAAACATAAAATTAATAAAGCTTACCAAATAGGTAGAATATCATTTGTTTAATAAATCACATTCACTGACGTACTGGCTAACATAATGGCTGACATCTGAAGCCTTTGAGTCTTATAGGTATAATCTATTTAAGTGAGTTGGTGAGAATTGCTGAATATTATCAAATTTAAAACTATTGGGTCTGATAAGTTCATTTTATTTGTGCAAGTTGATGAGAATTGGCAAATATTATCTCATAATATACCAAATTGCTCACCTGAAACTAATCAAGTCTGATAGGTTCAATCTATTTGAGTGAGTGAGTATTAGTGAATATTATCAAATAATTTACCAAATTGATTGCTCAAAACTAAGTAAAAATCAGTGTTCGTGTTTTAAGTAAATCAAGTAAAGTTAGGATAACCAACTCATAAAGTCATGAGGGCAACAGTGAAACTGTTAGTCCAATTGGCTTGAGATTAACGCTGGCACAGCCTATAGGCTATGTCAGTGTGAGCTTATAAATAACCCCAAGCAACTCCAGGTAAATTTCGCTTGTAAGTTTATAATATAGGTTAACATTAGTATATAAAAAATGTTGGTCATGTCCAATTGGTCAACAAAGGATTCAATATAATTTATGATAATAGGTATTGTACTCTTTTTATCTTTATAATTTTCTTTAAAATATAGACCCAATAACTAATATTGGTTGTTAAGTTTTCAGCCGATGGTGCAAGCTAAAATGACTTAACAAGGAAATTGAGGATCTATACTCACTTTTCTAATGAAACTCCTGCTTGTAATCACGAAGTAGATTCTCCAATAATCCTCAATAATAGCCAAGTAACTCTGGTATGCTCACCGTTCTTAAGTCTATTGCAACAACAACTATGAGACCTTCTGTCTTTGTATAATTATAGGAAATTAATCCTTTATAATTGGGACTACTTCTCCAGCAGGTAAACTGAGTACTTCTCTTTAGGAAGTATAAGTGCACAAAACTATCTAATATAGACATAAAGGCAGCAGATACAAATATCAGATAGACGACAGATGGACAACAATAATCAATAAACTAAAGTACAGTAGTTATTAATGATCAATAGATAAATGATGATGTTTTATTAATTAGCCAGGAACCAGTATTTTATACCTCTTGGGCATCTCCTGGCAAACTCATCTATTAGATGAGTTCATTTAAATTATGCCAGTCCTCTGCTGGTCATGGCAGTAATCATGAAATATCCCTAAATCAATTCAGCCATAAATTAACTAAAATTAACAAATGTTTCAGCCCAATTGAAGGCAAATTTACTCTCATATTCAGGATTATTTTGGTTGCAAACTCAACACCAAAATCTTCCCAATTAGAGCTATGTCATAACTTGACAAATAACAATAAATGGGGATAATAATATATATGAACAATAAAGATGATGAACCCCTAATCAGGACGTCAGCAGGCCTTTCATAGCACTAAGTATGCCCTTAATTGGGACATCAATGTTTAAGTGCTTAATAAATTGATTTCATTAATAAAACCCAAAATTCCGCCTTAGTGCATTAATATTATGCACTAATTTAAAGATGCAATTTAGTTAATGCCATGAGACCACTTTGCACCCAAGTGGACCCATAATTGGCCATAATGTAATTATATCATAACTATTATTAGCTATGATAATCTGTTTACTTAGATGCAATCAAAGTGGCTATGAGGTGAATCTGATTTATCAGATTATGCAGATAAGTTGGGAATAATCAAAGGATCCATCAATGGGAGTAATCTATCATCATTGATGGTTTTCTCAAAGGGTTTATTTTGAGTCAACCATCAAAATCTAACATTGGTATATAATCTATAGTGATTATATTTTTACCTCAAAGTCTTTAATCCAAAGGACAGAGGGAAAAAATAGAAATATTCAACTTCAAAAAATGCACTAAAAAGTATGAAAAATCAGTGAAATATACTAAAAATATGAAACAATTGACAAAAACTGCATAAAATTATGAAATAATCAAGAAAAAGTTTTAATAATTGGTAAACCTTTTTTAAGTCAAGTTGTTTTCTAAATTTAAGTATATAATTTTTCTCACAAATAAACCTTAGAGCTTATTTTGTATTAGGTACTTAGTGTAAACTGTAAGTAACTAAGAACGCAAAGTGGTGAGTGTATATTATAAATATTTGTATTAAATTTCTAATGCATTTTTTGATTTTAATTATTATAAATCCAACATGACATTTATGACTATTATTAAATTGCTTAGATCATGACAGTTCATTGGTAAGATTAGTATAACTGTATATAAACCTTTACAGGCCTCACGTAGAATCTTTTAAGGCTAAGTTGCAGGCAGTCATCAGTAATTAATTAGTATTTATTTTATCAACTCTATGGAATAAATTCAAGCTGGCTGGTACTTTACACCACAACACAGATTAGTTCAAGCAGTCTCCTGCACACACTATTGCATACTCACTCACATACAGACTCATGAATGCACCACCAAAGATAAGAGTATCCATGGAATGAACAATCATACATGACACCACATTCAAAGCAATTACAAGCAACAAGCAATACTGGGCAAAAGCAGAGATATCAACAACCATTACACTAAGAGACATCACTGAACTGAGGTTTTCTCATTACAATGTCTAGCCCAAAATTTTGAAAGATATGTAAACACAATTATATATATAGATAGCACACACATGTACATAACACAAGGCAGTAAATATATAATGGCGAGCACTAATTATACTTCACAGAACATGTAAGGTAAACATTACTGTAATAAAACACTATACATTTCTACTTGCCAAAGGCTCAGATGTAATTTAACACAATGTTAAATATAAATTAAAGCTATATTGTAATTCAGCTTTAAGAATATGTATAGTAAAAACTAACAATGATGCAAATTATTGACTGACAAATTTGGTCTATATTGAAGAACTTATATCTTTATCTCACTAGTCTCCTGAATAAAAAAAATCTTAAAGAAAGAACCTATATATACTCAGCTCAATGTGTCCCTAATTGCTTGCATTTACATTAGGACTCAATCCAATATAAGCTCTAATTTGTATTTGTGAGAAAAACTTTATAAATCAGTTTGAAATATGGCACTGTATTTTTTATTACTAGATGGTCCCAAAATATGGCACTGTATTCAAAATTGGGTTTTTATCAATATGTATACTTTTTAGTGCAGTTTTTAACAATTTTTTAATACTTTTAGTGCATTTTTTGCGGTCAGTTATTTTTCCCTAAAAAGCTATTATTTGAGTTTTCTTACTAATCATAATTTTTTTCACATGAAAACATTAATTACTTAATATATCATTACTTGATTACTCTGTTTATAGGTTAAACTTTGAAGCTCTACTGATCATAGCCTTTGATATTATATATTGCAAAACCTAATTCTATCTCTGCTGTGGTTGGTCTTGGAGTATATACTTCCAGGTAGAAGAAGAGAATTTAGAATAGACATAGTATATCAAAAAGATAGCTTTCAGATATATAATCTAATTCCTATGTAATATATTTTTTGAGAACTTTGGTAAGTAAGCTCATGTACAATAATGTGCATTATAATTGCCTGCTTTATAATTCATGTGCTTTAAAACATTATCTCTGGTGGCTAACTAAATTTTCAGCCATGAAATACTAAGTTAGGGTAAATCCTTTCCTTAAATATCTACAGGATTTTATATAGAGGATTAATTTATTTCATAAGATCTTCTTAAGATATATAGATTTTTTAATGCTAAAATAATCACAATAACTACTGCAACCAAACTTATAAGTAAATTTTGTCGGACATTTGCCCTCCAGGCTGCAAAGTAAGAATGTTGGGGGGCAAACAGGGGAAAATCGGAGAAACATTGGACATTTAGCCATTTCCAATAATACAACTATCAATTTTATTATTAAAAACGATTCCACCAGCCAAAAGACCCTGGCCAACTCTTGGTGGAACCCAATAAATTGGGGCCCTAAGTTTCCTACTAAAACTCAGAATAATCCTAAGTTTGGAGGGTGAGCATCCTTCTCACCCAAATTCCATTTTTATTGCAGAGGTGAAATTGATGAAAGCCAATTACCTCACCCACCCAGTGATTGGGTAAATTCCTCATGGAGCCAAATTCCCTATTGTCAGCCCCTTTCAGCCGTTTCCTAAACTAACACAAGTTTAAAATGACCTGATAGGTCCTTCTCGCATATTTCCTAATTTGGAATGTGCTAAGCAATTCAAACCTCGAACTCTAACATGCTAAATATGAATTATTGATGAAAAAATAGGGATCTTTCCTGAACCCCCACAGCTATCAATAAATACACAAAAAAGCTCAAATTCCTAAGTTTTACTATTTATTTAACCTTTTTATTTTAAGTGGTTTTCTCCCCAGTTGTTGGATTTTTAGGCTTATAAGCACCAGCAAGCTAAAAATCTCCAAAAGTCCAACAAGTGGTGCTCACTACAGGGGTGCCTGTATACCACCAAACTCCTTAAAAAAATGACAACTAACTCAGAACCAAGGCTGACTGCCTTGGAGCAGCAACTAGCCAGTGCTTTGTCTCGCCTCAAAAGGCTTGAGCAGCCCTCATCACCAGGCCCTTATGGGGCCTCTCCTCTCATTTACAAACCCCCTTTTAGGGATAAGTTCACCCCAGGTGAGGGAAGTGTTGCTGTTTTCCTCTTTATGTATGAAGTTGCTATGGAAGGGGCAACGGATCATCTTAAAATTAAGCACCTCCTTCCTTGCTTGAGTCGTGGCGCCCAAGAGATCATGGTTCCACACATGGCTACCCTTAGCACCTGGGCGGAGGTGAAGCAAGCCCTAACTGAAGAATTCAGCTCATTACAAAGTTTGAAAAGGCAGAAACAGGCCTTCATGTGCCTTAGCCTATCACAGGGTGAATCAATCGCCTCCTTTGTTGAACGCTTTTACATGAAAGCGCAACCCCTATTGCTTGCTAAAATGCTACCCCTAGATGATGCTATTGCAGCTATCTTGGCTGGCTTGGTGGCCTATCCTGCGTTAGCCATGCATCTCACTTCCATAAAGCGCACTTTCAAAAATGTACACGATATAAAGGAGGCCTTGTTAGAGGTGGCGGAGATATATGAGCTTGATCCTACACAAGGAGCGATGAGTCAAGCTTCCCCGCCACCCAATGTTGCATCTACTATGGCTGTCTCCCTTTGGAAACCTGACCCTGCGGAGTTGCCAATGGTTATAGCTGTGACAGGGCAGTGCTCCTCATTGGTTCCAGCTCAACAAACCCCGTTGGTGAAAGTAGATGCCCCTTTTGCTGGCCCATCTTTATTTTTAAAGCCTACATTTAAGTCTAAACCCTTTCCTCAGGTTCCAACTGCCCCCACTAACAACGGGTCAAATGGCCAGGTCACAAAAGCTAAACCACCTGGTGCACCAAAGCACCCAGCCACTGCTCGGCCTAATGCTGTTGAAGTTGAAGCATCCAATTCCATGGCACTGCCCTTTTCATCCTCTGGTTCAAAAGCGCAGCTGACGCAGCTAGCTATCACTTTGCCTGGCTCCCCTCCTTTGGCAGAGCAGTTTCCCAAAGTGCCTGAAGCGTCACATTCTCATAAGGCGCTACCTTTATCCCCACCGGCCTCACCTTTAGTTGTACCTCGCACTAAACCTATAACCATGGGGCAACCCAAATCTATCCCTCCTAAGGCTCAAGTTAAAGCTGTTGCCAATCCCATACCTCCACCTAAGAAGGGAAGCGTTGACCTCCCCACACCCCCTATGGACTCTCTAACCTGTATTGAGAATCCCTCTGATGACGAGACTGAGGGGGGTTGTGAAGATAACGGTCACTATGTCTTAGGAGCCCCAGGGGAAGTGGAGGTACCCAATCACTTAAAACCAGAGCGAGTGGATTGGGCTAAAGTGCCCAGCCGCACCTATCTTTATCAGGTGTTGAGAGGCCTGGAGGTTATTGATACCGCCAGTGACGCGGATCAGCTTGTTGCATCAATGCTTCGGCTCCCTCAGAGTGTGTATACGTTGCAAACTATCCAGGAGAAATATCCTGAGACTGCCAACTGCCTCGCCTCCACGCTCAATCTCAAGGAGGTTCTTGCTCTTCCCCCCAATCTGGGTGGAACTTTAACTAAAGTAGAAGTTGTTGTTAAGGGAGTGCGGGTTAAGGCTATTCTTGACACTGGGTCTCCTGTGAATGTTGTGTCTTCAAGGCTTATGAAAAAAATTAAGTTGGCTCCTGACCTTGACTATACTCAAGAGTTTGGAACGGCAGGGCCAACCAATACCCGCGCCATTGGGGCTTACTCATCTTTACCTATCCAATTTGGGAAACTTCTCCTCTCAGCCCCAGCGGTAGCCTTAACCAACAATACATATGACATGCTCATTGGTACCCAGTTCATACTTGAGTATGAGGGGATCATCAATCTGAAACAGGGCTATCTCTCCTGCTTAACTATGAGGTACCTCTGATTTTAGCCAATGAAGAGCTCAATAAAAAAGATTTCACCTGTACTGTTGAGTTTCCCTCTTCTGCCTTATCCCTACACTACACAACGGCAGGACGTAATACCAAGATGTTGCCTCCATCAGTGGACGTCCTCGAGGGTATCCCTTTCTATGCTACAGAAGAGGTAGTAATTAAAGCGGGTGAACAGAAGGTGCTAGACACCAAGGTTACTATGCAAATCCCCCGCAACTTCTTATTGCACCTAACAAGCATTGATGGAGTTAGCCCCTTGGAGCCTAGAGTTCTGCCGGGCGTGTTAGATCCTGCTTATCATCGCCCCATTAACCTCCTACTCAGGAAACCTTACCAAGAAGGATATGGTGGTGAAAAAGCACCAGGAGATCGGAAGAGGCTTGTTGCTTCCCCTTGAGGACATAAACCAGGTCCACTGTATTGGGTCTATGGCAGATTTGGGCTTACCTGCCGACCAGTCAATATGTACATTGCCCACTGTTCATATCTCAGGAGGACTTAACTCCCGTGGAGCTTACTAAAGTTCATTCTTTACTGGAGTCCTACAGCGATATCTTCTCCAAGTCTGATAATGACTATGGACATATGAAAGGTTGGATGCACACCATTGACGTCAGGGATGCTCATCCTATCCGCTCTAAACCCTACCGCAAGTCAAAAGTTGAAGAGATACAGATGCAAATGGAGCTCAAACAGCTGCTAGATGCTGGGTTGCTAGTGCCATCCCAAAGCCCTTGGTCTTCCCCACTCCTGTTGATAAAGAAGAAAAATGGGGGTCATCAGGTGGTTATGGACTACCATAAGCTGAACAACCTCACTAAGAAGGACAGCTATCCTATCCCCCGCATTGATGATGCGCTAGCCCAACTCTCTGGGTCTAAATTCTTCTCCGCCATGGACTTGGCTAGCGGGTACTGGCAGATGGACCTTTCTCCACAGGATCAGGAGAAGTGCGCCCTTATCTGCAGCGAGGGCTTATTTCAACCCACTCAGCTACCTCAAGGTTTGTGCAACGCACCCGCCACTTTTCAGCGGGCCATGGATCACATCCTCCAGGACCTTAAGCTGAGTTGTGTCATTGTTTACTTAGATGACATCACAGTCTTCTCAAAAACTTTTAATGAGCATCTCGCGCACCTAAAAGAGGTGTTTCAACGCTTGCGGGCATCCAACCTCAAACTAAAGCCCTCCAAGTGTACTTTCTTCCAGAAGAAGCTGGACTTCCTCGGACACACCATCTCCCAGGATGGGATACAACCTCTACAAGACAAGGTTGAAGCAATATCTAAGATGCCCCCTCCTACAACTCTTCGGGACATACAAGTCTTTTTGGGCATGATGGGGTACTACCATCAATTCATCCCTAAATTCGCCCAACTCAGTGAGCCCCTTGTCCGTCTCCTGGCTAAAAACACCCCTTTCCATTGGGGTGCTGAACAAAAAGCTGCATTTGAGAGCATGAAGGCGTTATTACAAAAAAGGCCAATACTCCATCACCCTGACTATGGCAAGCCCTTCATGTTATTCACGGATGCTTCTGATTATGCCGTTGGAGCTATCTTAGCTCAATTGGACGAAAATGGGGTTGATCATCCTGTGTCATATTTTAGCAAAATGCTTTCAAAAGCTGAGCGCAATTACAGCGTCACTGAGAAGGAGTGCTTAGCTGTCTTGCTTGCTGTTAAGCAATACCGCCCTTTCCTTTATGGCACTTCTTTCAAAGTAATCACCGACCACGCCTCTCTAAAGTGGTTGCAGAATATGAAGGATCCCACTGGACGGTTGGCTCGCTGGGCTCTTAAGCTCCAGCATTATGATATGACTATCAAGCATTGTGCCAGGACATGCCATATGAATGTTGATGGGTTAACGCGTTTGCCTGTTCTTCACCTTGACAATAGTGAAGCTGAGAGGTTGCATGACCTCCTAATGACTCCTGGGGCGTGGGCTGATGAAGATGAGCCTGTACAAAAGATGTTAGCTCGGCACTCTCGCAATACCAAGGTGGAGAGCGGGAAGTTGTACAAGCAAATGGGGGCCAAATGGTTGCCCTATCTCCGGCCATCTGAGCGCGTACCTGCGATCATGGAGTCTCATACTCTCATGGGCCATGGCGAGTCAGGAAAACCTATGAGTGGGTTAAAGAGCGGTATTATTGGGAGGGCATCATGGAAACCATAACGGAAGTCTTGGAAGCCTGCCTGACCTGCAAAAAACAATCCCGCTTCAAATCCCGTTATCAGTACCAACCTATGACACCACATCAACCTTTCCACACCATTAGCTTAGATGTGGTAGGTCCTCTCCCTCAGACTACCAGGGGTAATCGTTATATCTTGGTTGGTATAGATCATTTTACTAAATGGGTTGAAGCTGTGGCTCTCCCCGCTCAGACTGCCAAAGCCACAGCTAACTTTTTACATCAATACATCTTCACGCGGCATGGTTGTCCCCAGGTCCTCCTTTGTGATAACGGAAAAACTTCACTTCCAGGGTGGTAAAGCTTCTTGCCACTTCCATGGGGACGCAACAACTTTTCTCTGCTCCTTACAATCCATCCACCAATGGGGCTGTAGAAAGAGCTAATGGGACCCTGGTCTCTATATTGTGGAAGATGGCCAGTTCAGACCCTCTTCACTGGGATCTCTACTTGCCCAGTGCGCTCATGGCTTATCACATTAGCTATCATCATATACTTAAAATGTCCCCTTTCCAAGTGTTATATGGGCGAGAACCTGGGGTACCAGCGTTATTAGCTAAAGATGTCTTCTCTGATAGGACCAATCCTGAACAAGCCATGAGAAAGTTGGCCCAGCACATCATCCAACTACAGTCTGAGGCTATGACTAACTTAGCAAAGACTGTTACCAAAGAAGGCTAAGCCACAAATGAGCTCTGGGCCCCTCTTCCCTCATTTCAGGTATCCGACTTGGTCCTCTATTACCACAACTGAATCACTCCAAGAAGTGAAAAGCTTGACTCTATTTGGGAAGGGCCCTTTTCAGTCACCTACAAGAGAGGAGATGAATATTCTATCAAATCCCTTGCTTCTGAGATCACCATCAACCGAGTTCATGGGCACTTCCTTCAGCCCTATTCTCCCCCCAACATTCTTGAGGGGGGCGATGTTAGACATTTGCCCTCCAGGCTGCAAAGTAAGAATGTTGGGGGCAAACAGGGGAAAATCAGAGAAACATTGGACATTTAGCCGCTTCCATAATACAACTATCAATTTTATTATTAAAAATGATTCCACCGGCCAAAAGACCTGGCCAACTTTCAGTGGAACCCAATAAATTGGGGCCCTAAGTTTCCTACTAAAACTCAGAATAATCCTATGAGTTTGGGGGTCAGAGCATCCTGAGCTCTTGGCCAAATTCCATTTTTATTGCAGAGGTTGCACTGCGGCGACCAGCTTTTTTAGGGTCAAAGGGGAACCAATGGAGTGAGATTCTTTACCCACCCAGTGATTGGGTGAAATTGATGAAAGCCTTACCTCATGGAGCCAAATTCCCTATTGTCAGCCCCTTTCAGCCATTTTTCTAAACTAACGTGAGTTTAAAATGACCTGATAGGTCCTTCTCACATATTTTCTAATTTGGAATGTGCTAAGCAATTCAAACCTCGAACTCTAACATGCTAAATATGAATTATGATGAAAAAATAGGGATCTTTCCTGAACCCCCATGGCTATCAATAAATACACAAAAAAGCTCAAATTCCTAAGTTTTACTATTTATTTAACCTTTTTATTTTAAGTGGTTTTCTCCCCCAGTTGTTGGATTTTTAGGCTTATAAGCACCAGCGAGCTAAAAATCTCCAAAAGTCCAACACATAATACTATTCTACTTTATACATTAAAGTTTAATGTAATTTTGGCATATCTCATGGTTCTGGATTTATAATAGTAGAGAAGGTTAATGTGAAGTATAATTATTAATATCTTATGATGACTTTTTATGTAACTTTATAAGGTACAATTTTGCACTTTAAAAAAAACATTAATATTTAAGTTGCTAACAAAATTAACTAAGCAATTTAAAGATCTAAAAAAATTTTAAATCAATATTGTAAGTTATTTATCATGACAATGTAGAGAAACGCACTTTTTTCTTCTCCAACTAGATATCTATATTTTTGAAAATACAAGGGTGATATCATTTATGGTTTTAAAAATGAAGCTACACTGATTTTATGCTGTCAAGAAAGATTATGTTGGATAATTAAATTCCAACAAATTTATAATAATCTTACATATGCATCATTAAACGTATATATAGTAAGATAGAAATTAAATTTGTTGTTTTTTTAGAAAAAGTCATAATTTGAGTCTATATTGTTATGTAATACAAAAGATAATATCCCTTGTTACATATATTAAATTTTAAAAGACATTAGAATATCTAGAAAGGTTCATTCTGTGACTAATTTTAAAAAAAACTTCTTATATAATTTTTTACTAACTTCAAGCTCTTTATAGGTATTATAGTTCAATTATTCTACAAACCCAATACAAATAATAAATATAATATTCCAAAGTTAAATATCTGTTTAGAAAGGGGATAAGATTATGTGCAACATGTGAATTATAACATAAAATAGAAGCACAAAATTTGAAAATGTGAGTTTATAAATGATAGTGCCTATGTTATATTATACTTCAATTAACTAATATTTTTTGATTTTCTTTATTTGAAGTATAGATCAATAATTGCTTTATACCATAAGACAATAGAATAGATTAACAGATAGGTAAAATACTCTGTAACAACAATTTTAAGCGCTAATTTAGTTTCTAAAAAGCCTTTTTTATGTTTGCTCTTTGTACCCTTAAAAAATCCTTATTATGATTCTGATTTATAGTTTAATCTTTAAACAAACTACTTTTTTAGCTTTTTTGCCTTTTATTTCAAATATACTACTATAAAGAAAAACAAATTGTGCTCCCTAAAGTGTTAGCTGTAATTAAAACATTAAAAGTTTTGATGCATTTATAGAGAGTGACATATAGTGATGTTTGTGAGAGTATAGAAATACATTATGTTATAGAGGGTATTCTAACAAATAGGTTTTGGGAACTTATAAGAATTGATGTTATAAAAATACATATAGAAAGGAGTTTTAGTATAGATTGCTTATAAATTATTCCGTTAGGTATTGATGATAAAACTGATTTTAGCTGATATTATCTAAGAAATACCCATGGCATGTATCTTTCTGATCAAGCATTTTATAAATTATTATAATATAATCAATAGAATAAGTTCTTGTTATGGTAAATACAAATTAATTATGCAGAGATCAAGTCTAAAATAAGAACCTTAGATTTACAATTTGATAGCCTCATATAGTAGTAAAATGCAGCAAGACCTCACAGTAAAATTAATGAATCTGAGGTGATGGATATGATGTTGATGATGGCTTTATGATTTTTCTATACTTTGAATATATGAATAGCTGCAGAAACTATGATTTACCTAGTATTTCTAAAAGGCTAAATTAGTATCTATAGCATTGTAAGGTGTTTATGACTGTTCATTAGACTAAAATTTTCATAACTTTTACTCTTCTGTTATCTTTATTTAAACTCAACTTTTCTATGGACGAGTATATTATAATACTTAGAACTAAATCATAGTAAAGGCTTGAATCTTAATCATCAATCTTAACGCAGTGTTATAAATGATATAGTAGTTGTGGATATAAAGAAAACTCAATCTATATAGATAAATAGCATACTTATGCAGATTTTACTGAATTTTCATTCTGCAGTAACTATTAGGATATACTATAATTGACTTTACATAACATAGATGGTCAGTTTAAAAAGAGAAAAGATGTTATATATTTAATAGTTTATCAATTCCTAGGAAAATTTATCTATTTTAATAAGCTTTTCAAATTTTTAGCTGTTTACCACCCTTAATATTCTGATTGTAAGTAACTAAACAATATAAACTCTTACTTATTTAGCTGGAATTAGATAGTTTTAAAATATCTTAAATGAAAAATCTTATGCTAATGAATATTTTCTTTATGTAAATTTAAAAACAATATAGTTTTAAATTTAATAATACAGAACACACTATAACATAAAATACTAATATTTTTATGTGATAAACTTCTATATTTATAAAGTAAGATATAAAGATCTTTATATATTGGTGCAATCATAATTACAACAAGGAAAGATAGCACTGATAAAATAGCACTCAGATAGGTATAGATTTATGAAGATGGGATATCTAAAATTAAAAGTGATTTGTGTTGAATATAAGTCCTTTATTAGATGTAAAATTTTCATCCTCGCTGTAATCTCATTTTAATAGTTCCAGCATTGAGGAGCCATTATGGTAGTGAATTCATTTTTCCTGTTTATTAAAACTGAATGATATTGTATTCACTGTTTAGAAAATGGCGTCTGCTTTTTTCACTGTGTGACTCTAATATACGCTAAGGTCTTTATATGTACTCCATGTATTGGCCTTATCCAGGGCACCTCAACCTTCTGTAATTTACCATTTTTAGCCCACTAATAGGCCCTCAATGCTGTCACTTGGTTTGGTAGTCATTAGGTCAAAGGTCGGGTACATCTTCCTTAGGGTGTGGCGGAGATTGGCTGTCAGAAATATTATGGTGGAATCAGCTGAGCAATTCTGATAATTATCAATCAGAGGGAATGCAACTGGAGCATAGAGAGGAATACTTAGTGACAATTTAATAGGAATCAATTTCTTAAAAATAATCAATACAGCAATGTAATTTGTAACGTTTAGATTTTGGGTCTTAAAATATTAGTGGAATGTCTGACAGCGGCTTGATAGAAAAAAAGTTGCCAAGAGACACAGAGGGCAGGGTGAGGTAGTTTTAGCTACTACTGATATTCATGGGAGGCAAAAGTGTGGAGGTGGTGAGATCTATAAGGCATCAATGTGTTATATTGAATTTAATTTCATATGGTTAGTCAAACTCAATATTCAACATTTCCCTCACTTTACCAAATATAGAGATCAACAGGTTGTCATAAACTTAAGTTGAGCTATTATTTTTTAGTGTTGGGTGTCTCAGCACCCTGCTGAAATTGCTTCATGAATAGCTTTATGCTATTAGTGAATGTGCCCTTTGATGGGTTCTTTGACTGTGTAGGTATTGGTTAATGTTATCTCTACAGTTTAAGT
Source organism: Massospora cicadina (assembly GCA_022478985.1). Lineage (NCBI taxonomy): Eukaryota > Fungi > Entomophthoromycota > Entomophthoromycetes > Entomophthorales > Entomophthoraceae > Massospora > Massospora cicadina. The sequence continues at coordinate 60,365 of JAKSZP010004303.1, read as the reverse complement.
GGGCCTTTCAAATGTGTTTAAGCTTATTAGTCCTTCCAAACCATGGTTGTTGTATTAGAACAGCCATTACCCATGCTGCGACAGGGCATAGGGTGTTGATACCAGTTGTCTCGCTCTCTACATCTTATCTTCTGGGCCAGCATGTTGGAATAAGCCTTAGGCTGGAGCTGGAATTAAGTTTGTGTTTTTTCCAAATATTTTCCTGGTGAGATTCTCTTTCTTTGAACGCATGAGTATAGATTGGTTGCAGGATGAGCTTTTTTCTGTATAATAATTGTAATGGTTATCTTCCCATGGACAAGTGAAATGCAGTATTGTTCACAAAGAAAAGATGATAGGAAGAGACTTTAAATGGATATTCTGCCTGATGCAAAATTATGTACTTGCTGACTAGAATGCTCAACTGGATTTTCCAAACCATTTTTTGGAGTAAATGGTTTCAACAAGACCTCACAAGCCCCCATCAAATTTTTTGATCTTGGCGATAAATATGAGGTGAAGTTTATACATTGTCCGTCATGGTGAATTGAGACACCTATGTTTAAAAATATTCTTTTCTAAAATAAATTTGGCAATCATTGTGGCCCCCAGGTCTCATTATATGGCTTTTACCATTTTAAGGTGGTCAATAGCCACCACAATATATTTAAATTGACCTCACTGTTATTTTTGGCCCCACAATTTTGATTAACATGGTGCAAAAGGTGAAGTTGGGCTTAACCAATTGGTACAAGGTGCTCTTGTAGTACAGAACCTCCACTTGACATTCCATCAGCTGCTGATGTCCTCATACTTTCTAATTGTATTGATTTATATTAGTAGTATTGTTTCAGCTTCTTGTACGTCTTAACCCTCCATGACCCATGGCTTTGTCATCCCCAAGCTCAGATCTGTTCGCTTGTTTGGCCATGGTATCAGATATTTTTAACAATTTATTAATTTAAAGATCTTCCCATGTATTGGGATCCTCCCTATGCAAGGTGTAAGCCTTGTACTGGGGAGAAGGTTGACATGCTGCTTCATGGGCTTGAACTTCAAGCTACTCAAATGGTTTTATAAGTCCCAAATTATTATTTGAGCTTACATCAAAAATTTAAGATTCAAATTTTGAATACCTGAAGTACTCCAAATATAGCTCAATAATCATTTTAATGATAATTGCAAATAATTCATCTAATTCCAGTGCCAAATTCACATGACTCCATCACCTGTATCCCAAAGCTCTCAATATCTTCATCATCTGTTCTTTATGGAAGCATCAAGTGGACCTCTAAACATGGACTATTGGAAGAGCTCCTACCTAAGGTTAATACTAATTTAACTTATGCTATGCAACTATTACCAGGAGATCAAGAAGCTCAGCTGACCTCCCAGGTGTGACGTGATGAAGGACAAACCATATGGGAATCAAGAATGACTGATGAATCACTCTTTACCATTCCCAATGAATCATTATTCCTTTATTGTTCAAGGTGGGTCGACCTTGGGACAAATATACCACACCGAGAATGTTTCTTAGCCAGTACAGGTTTTAAACTCAAAACCTGAACTAGGGGTGGAAGCAGTTTTACCCGCTCAGCTAACCAACCTTCCAATGAATCATTATTCCCTTATACTTTCAACTATACTATAAATGGTGCTGTTTTATTTTTAAATAAAGTACTTTTTCAGCATAATATATGGTATGATTTATTTATTTTTAGTTATAATTCATTATAATTATCAAAGTCTCAACCAACCTTATATCTCATGGAGCCCCTGTCCTCTCAGCTGACCACGATGCACTAAGCCAACTGAAGCCAGACACTATGTCATGCTCCCCAGCAATGGCACCTGCAAGCGCAACTGGAAGAGTTGTGACATCTGGTGTTCACTACAGGACACTTCCAATGCGAAACATGAGGAGGTACACTCAACTTTAAACAACAAGGAAGAATCTACCATAAGTACTCCAGATCCTGATCTTCTGACCTACCTTCTCTTGAATGGCCAGGACACAGTAGCTATAGGGACCAACTTTTTAAAGAAACTCTTTGAGTGTGACCCAGAAGACTTCATGCACTTCAGAGTTCCCAGTCAGTTGAAACCTTTGCTTAACTTGTTAAAAACGCTTGAAGAATTTGAAAATAGATGAAATTGAGCAAAAAACCAGCATCATAAAGAAAAAAGATTAATGAAGGCAATATTTTATTAAGAGGATCAAGCATCACTTTCAAGAGGATGTGGGATGTTAAAAGATAAAAATCTTTTGAAGGTATCACTTGATGGAATGACTAATAGTCACTCAATATGTCTAATGTGATAAAAAAGCTCTGTTCAAGCTTCTTTCAGCTTTGAACAAAACCAATAAGAAATTTACTAAGCTAAAACTCATTTTTTAGTACTAGATGGTCCCAACACGCTAAAACTCATCCTCATGTCAAAGATAGAAGATCAAACCAATCAAAGTGCTCAAATTTTGAATAAAAACAATTATTTTTGAAACTTACACTAATATTTAGGCAATTATAAATTCCTCCTTTTTATGTCATTTCCCACTTTGCTGCTTCAGAGCAGAAAGTTGAAATGAAGCACATAATTAGTTTGGTTTAAAAAGTGTTGAGTAACAAAACAAATTCAGCCAGCAAGCATTAACAGCACCAAACTAATGAAATTGGGACAAGTCAAGAGCTAGTTTTTGAACTTGACAAAGGAATTAAGCCTGAGAGCTCCATAGAAGCCCCAGATATTATCAGCGCATCAAAACACCAAATGCGCTGGATAAGACACTTTGGACTTACCTTCTCACATTTAATGATAGCTCCAAGCTTGATTCCTCACTGATAAGTCTGTTGCAACTTAATTTTGATGGATTTCCTCCGAAAATTGGACCCATTTTTAATAAAAGTAATTGCTGAGCTTACTAGGTTCCGCTCTAAGCTTGGGATAGCGTCAGTCCTGATAATTTAGAGCCTGCTCTTAATTTAATTAACAAATCAAACCATAAATGATGCCAGTTTGACAAATCTAAGCCTGAAACGACTCAAGTGGCTTGAAATCTAAGGCTGATGAATTATTTAATTTTTAAAGTTGAGAACTTACCTTGAGATGGCAAGACCCATCATCCCAACCACCAGGCATGCAAATCCATCAGTGGTAAGGCGCCCCTTAAGCAACTTGCCACCAAGACTGCTTGCAAGAGTGCGCCTACTGTCAGCACTGTCAAGAAAGAGTTTTGTTTTACATTCAGAACAGTTTCCATTACAAGATTGCTCAAGATTATGAAACCAATCTCTATTTCCAAGCCTCTGCTACCGCAGCCCTTCAGAAGTCTGCTGAAGCCTACCTTGTTGGGCTTTTCAAGGATACCAAGAGGGCCCTTGCCAAAACCAAAAAGGAGATCACAAGTTGCAACCATAAGCTGGTCAAAATAAAGATGCCCTTAAAGAGCTGTTGCAACAATCTGATGAAGAATAAGGAGAATTTTAGGGACCCAAACTTAAAGCACCCACAAATCATTCTGAGGTTTCCCATGACACCTTTCAGGCAAACAGCAAAATAGAATTAGACCGGCCTGCCAGCCTAAGTGCCAGAGCACCTGAATGGCAAACCAGAATGCCAAAGGCACTGCTGTTGGTACAATGGATATGAAACTGGAAAAGAGTTTAGCCAATAACTGCCAGTGAGGCAGAATCTCGTACAGGGATATAATAATATACCAGAAGAATACTGCCGTTAATACTGAGGGGTGTTTGAGTGTCAGTGGAAAAGCGGTTTATTTTTCAACATAAAAACTAATTTTTGGGAAAGTTTTTAATGGATAATAAAGGAAGAAAAATTGACCAAAAATTTTCTCAGTGTGATGCAACTGATTAGATAGTGGTTGATTGATGAGGAAACAAGCCAGGATTGGGTCCCCTAAAGTTTGACCTAACTGGCGAATTAAACAAGAATGGGGGCAGATAAGATCACTGAAAACTGACATCAAAGGATTCAGCAGCAGGCCGAGTCACTGTCAGTTTGACCTCAAACGCCCAAACTGAGGCTCAAATGCATTTCCAGTGGTTGGCATGATGGCATCTGGTCTGATGAGCAACAGGAATCCCCCAAGGCCACCCCACGTAGGGGAAGTCCTAATTGGTTGGGTATGAGTTTGGAATGCCCAACCCACCCATGCCCGGTCACTGGGCCATTTGTTCAGTCAAAAGCGTTGCATTGGCCACAATGCCTGATTTGCCGGATGAAAAGCTTTGAACAATCATTGATGGTGTCTGATGCTGCTACCTGCACATTAAGGGATCATCCCCAACGCTTTTGGGAGGGGGTTAATCTGATGATCATGATGTTGGCTGAATTGAAACTGTCAGCAATTCTAGCTGATAAAACAATCTTCATTCCTTTTGACTATGTGGATTCTGACCATTGGGCTTGTTTTCACTCATTTTCAGACTGATCGACTTCATTTTGGTAATTTTGGCGCAAATTTCCCTGATCAGGCATACAAGTTTGGGAGAGGTGAATGTGGCACTGGGGAGGGATCCAAGAGGAGAGCTGTTACCCAGCGCTTGTCCACCACATGGTCGAGGTCGCCCTGGTGACGAGGGGTACAGCCACCCTCTTTGGAGCCTTTTTATTTGGAAATGGGAAGAGGGCCCAATCAACACACAGGGGACGTTCCTCTGGACTTACATTACCCTTTCCTTTTTCCAAAGGAAGGGCACCACCGCTGGGAAACTGCACAAGGGCCACATTTTTGTGCGCCTTGGGTAGTTTGATTGCCATTACCATTGTGACCTTTTGGGGCGGACTGGGGGTGTGAGGGTGGGAATTGTGAAATGCATCGACCATATCCATGCAGTTAGTTCAATTTTGTGAGCCGTAACCCAACTGTTCCCATAATCTGGACACCCTTTCCAGGCCACAAGGTACTGGATCAACCGCTGGGATTTGCGGGATGCTAAGATATTTTACACCTCGGCTTCTTCCACATCCTCTATCACAATAGGTTCAGGTTCAGCAGGGATGATACTTTAAACAGGGACAACAGAGACACATGGAAGACGGGATGCTGTTTCCAATGAGCTGGCAGTTTCAACTGAAAAGCACCATTGCCCAAGTCTTCCTCCACCAGGTGGGGACCCAAACGTTTACTTGCAAATTCTTGGGAAGTACCAGCATCTGCAGGTGGCGAGTGTCCAACATGACATGAGAAGCCACCGTTATATCATGACCAGGAAACTGTTTGTGATCTGTGAACCATTTATAATCACTGATAGCCTTTGTGAGGTGCTCCTGTACTAAGGACTGGGTCGACCAGATATGCTCAACATGATCTGTGGCAGCAGGAACCTCTGGGCATATACAAGGACTGACCAAAAAAGAGGGTTATAACCTAACATTGCTTCATATGAAGAAAACCCCGTAGAGGCGTGAGTACCATTGTTATAAGCAAATTGGGTGAGAGGGAGGTCATCGGCCCAAGTATCCTGGGCAGCCAAAGCGTAACAGCATAAATACTGTTCCAAAATTTGGTTAACCAGCCAGTTTGTCCATCGGACTGGGGGTGGTAAGAGGTGGAACAACAGGGGGTTATTTTTAGGATGGATAAAAGCTCATTCCAAAATTGCACTGTAAATTGGGGTCCACAGTCACTAATGATCTCCTGTGGGAGGCCAAACATTGAGAAAACATGGTGTACAAAGAGCTGAGTGGTCTCTTCAGACATTATCGCATAAGTACAGGGAATAAAAAGGGAAAATTTGGTTTAGCGATCAACCACCACCATCACTTCTGTAAACCCATTGGAACAAGGGAGTTTGACAATAAAGTCCACTGACACTGATGTCTATGGACCCTCCGCCTGTTGTAATGAGTGCAGGAGTCCCCACCTTACTGAGTGGTCCAACCTTGCCTGAGCACAGGTAATGCAATTGGTGATCCAATCTGGAAATTCCTTAGTTAGGCCTGCCCAGTTATAGGTTCTCTTTATCAATTCATTGCATTTTTTGTTGCCTGGATGGCCGATTGTGGGAGGGTCATGATGCGCACAAAATACCTCAGCTCAGAAAAGAGGGGGACCCAGATTCACAACCTAAAATAGATGAGTCCCTCCACCAAGGAGTACAAAGAGTGTTTATGGTTTTAAATGTCAATTGCTGAAATAACTCCACTCCTTCAGGGCAGGTCATTTGGTCAGCTAAGACCTGAGCAACAAGCAGGGCATTGGGGGCAAGGGCGGCAGAAGAGACGACAGGGGGAACAATCAACAAAATCTGGGCAGCGGGAATCATGGTAATGAGGTCCTCTTCTTCTGAATACATGGGACAGTGGGCGGGGTTTTGGCTGTTAAATCAGGAAGTATGTTAAGCACATCTTTAAAAATTAATATATCTGAAATTGAAACTGCACAAGTCCCAATAGGTTTGGTCTTACTGATGCACCAATTTTTGAGGTTTACAGAAATACAAGAGAGCTTGATGATCCATGTGAACAGTTAACTCATGCTGGTCACCCTGCAACAGGTACCGCCAATAAGTCAATTCTCATGCTATGGCTGCCAACTCTATCATAAATGGCACAGGATTGCTCCGTAGATGAAAACTTCTGGGAAAAATAGGCAACTGGATGTTCCAAGCCCTCATGCTCTTGGAGCAGTACTGCCCCTACTGCCACCAAAGAGGCATCGCACACAACAATATATGGTTTTGCAGGATCTGCATGTTTCAGGATGGGAGGGGATAAGAACACTTCCTTAATTGACTCAAACGCCTTCTGGTATTCGGGCATCCAACAAAATGATACATTCTTGCCAGTGAGGGGGTGGAGTGGGGCCACCAACTAGGAAAGGGCCGAGGAAAATTTCTTTAGGAAATTAATCATTCCCAAGAAACTCCTTAATTGTTTCTGGGTTGTTGGGGTAGGCCATTCCCAAAATAGTATCCAACTTACTAGGGGGAATCATGTAGCCATCCTTAAGGATGAGATTCCTGAGAGAGTTAACTTCCTCCTTATAAAACTCACATTTGGAAGGCTTGACAAACAAGCCCGCCTTATGCAAAATGGCCATGACCACTTCCAAGTTGATAGCGTGTTGTTTGGGAGTCGGGGAGTGAACCAGAATATCATCAATATAAGTGACCGCGCAAGTAAACTGGAGGTCACCCAGTACATTGTCAATCATACGTTGGAACATAGCGGGGCATTCTTCAGCCCAAAGGGCATCACGCGGAATTGGAAAATACCTCGCTTCATCCAGATCATTGTTAACCATTCTTTCCCTTCTATTATCCAAATATGGTTAAAGGCTTTGATGAGATCCAGCTTAGAGAACACCCAAGATTTGGCGATCGCTTGGCTTATCATCTGCTCTAAAGGCAGGGGATAGGGATCATGAACTGTGAATTTGTTTTTTGTCTGTAATCCATGCAGGGACAGAGGGAACCATTAGCTTTTTTAGCAAAGAAGATGGGAGATGTGACTGAAGATGTCTCCTTAAACAACCACCCTTTTTTAGCATATTGTCCAATCAAGTGTTGAGCACAACCTCCTCCTCTGCTGTGTGGGGATACAACGGGCAGTTGATATTCACCAACTGTACCGTCATACGTAATTTACAGTCAAATCTGGTGTGAGGGGGAGATGGTCTGCCTTCTTGGAATTGAAGATACTCTGGTAGCGCATCAATTCTTTGGGAAAATCAAACGGGAGGCCTAAGGGGAAACAAGGGAAGTTATGGAGCTGCGACATTGAGCTTTCTTGAGAGTATTAACTAAAGGAAATTCTCCCTCAGTTTGATCATTGGCAAAAGACAACATATTTGACTCTAGATGAATCTTAACATGTTGCTGACGCCACCAAACAGCTCCTAAGATAACTTGGAACACCAAGTTCAGCATTGCTGAGAACCGGTCGCAGAGGCTGAACTGGTGTATTGAGAATGTGACTGGTCGGTGAACCAGGTATGAGGTTTAGGAGGCTGACAATGCAACCATCACTGAAGGGCCTGCATCCATGTCAAGTTCCAATTGTTGAGCCAGTTCAACACTCATAACATTGCCACAACTCCGGTATCTACCAGGGCCTCAAAGGAGATGTGATGGGACCCAACACTAATCTTCATGGGTAATAATAAGTAAGTAAAGTTCTCTTTATTGGTAGTTGTGGATGAATCCAGTGATACCAAAGAGATGGTAGTGGGGTCAGGGGAAACCATTAGGTTAATAGGGGGAGTAAGCTTGTTGCAAGTTGGAATGTCAGATCCTACTGACATTTGCACAATAGCCATGGCAACTATGGGTTGTGGATTTGATATTCTGAGTGAAACTAGGCTATCATGGACAGAGAAAAGTTTCTCCACAACTTGGTTCATCTGCAAAGAAGGGGCCATTGCTACACCAATATCAACGAGAAAGGCGGAAATGGTTAGGAGTAATGGTTGGTCAATTATGTCAGGCAAACAGCAAGATAGAATAAGATTGGCCTGCCAGCCTAAGTGCCGGAGCACTGAATGGCAAACCAGAATGCCAAAGGCACTGCTGTTTGTACAACGGATATGAAACTGTTAAAGAGTTTCACCAATAACTTCCAGTGAGCCAGAATCTCATACAGGCACATAATAAAATAACAGAAGAATATGTCCATTAACCCTGAGGGGTGTGTGAGTGGTAGTGGAAAAGGCAGTTTATTTTTCAACATAAAAGCTAAATTTTGGGAAAAGTTTTTAATGGAAAATAAAGGAATAAAAATTGACCTAAAATTTTTTCAGTATGATGCAACTGATTAAATAGTGGTCAATTGATGAGAAAACAAGTTGGGATTGGGTCTCTCAAGTTTGACCTAACCAGTGAATTATTTGGGAATGGGGTAGATAAGCTCACTGGGAACTGTTATTGAAGGATTCAGTGCCAGGCCAAGTTGCTGTCAGTTCGACAACAAACGCCCAAACCAAGGCTCAACTGCATTTCTGGTAGTTGGCGTGACAGCATCTGGCCCAAGGATCAATGGGAATCTCCCAAGGCCACCCCATGTGGGGAAGTCCCAATTGGTTGGGAATGGGTTCAGAATGCCCAACCCACCCGTGCCCAGTCACTGGGACATTTGTTGGTCAAAAGCGTTGCATTGGCTGCAACGCCCAATTTTCCAGAAGGGAGCTTCAAACTATCTTTGATGGTATCTGACGCTGCTACCTGCACATTAGGAATCATCCCTGACGCTTTTGGGAGGGGGTTAATTTTGACAATTGCGGTGTTGGCCAAATCAAAACTGTTGGCAATTCCATCCAATAAATCAATCTTCATTCCTTTTTGACTATGTGGATTCCAACCATCGGGCTTGTTTCCACTCGTTTTCAGACTGATTGACTTCATTTTGGTGATTTTGGCGCAAATTTCCCTGATCAGGCATACAAGTTTGGGAGAGGTGAATTTGGGGACCAGGGGAGGGATCTGAAGAGGGAGAGCTGTTACCCAGCACTCATCCACCATTTGGGTGAGGCCGCTTTGGGTAATGAGGGGTACAGCCACCCTCTTTGGAACCTTCTTATTTGGAAATGGGAAGAGGGCCTGATTGACACACAGGGGACGTTCCCCTGGACTTACAACACCCTCGCACCCAGCCACCATGCTCAAGGGCAATATTTACCCTCTTGACACCATCAACCATTTTAAGCATAAGGTTCCAAACGATCCTAAACTTGAGTACTCTGGTGACCTCAACTTTCAATCTCACACCTCATACAATGCTACCATAGCTGCCCTCAGCGTTGAGGCTTCTGGGATAGTTCCTATCCTCAGAGTTGGAGAGAAAGACATTGAGACCTACCACACTATGGAGCTAGACTTAGATTCTTTGCTAATCATTCCAAGGTTGACAAAGACATCATCGCCATCTTCTCCTGCGCCATGTGTCAGATTAAGGATCAGGATTATGGCGAAGGACTGCTGACAATGATCAACCTCTGTGAGATAATGGGCTTTAGCTTTCTCAACCCAGCGCCACACCACAACGCCACGTTTTCTCAACTGTTTGTTGGAAAAACTGATAGCCACCTGACGTCATACAATTTATTTATCCTAATGCACAAATTGGGCCATCTAGTACCTGGTGCTCAAATCATCTCGTCAGCTACATGTGCCTCAAGCATGCCGTTGTCATCTATACCCAGATAGTTCCTAGATGGAAATTTGCATTGTCATGGCTCAGCCACTTTGACGGTCTACCCCTTGTGACTCTATCCTACCTTGTTAAGATAACTTAAAGCACCTGCTTTGTTTGCTGTAAATACAGAACCTCTGGACAAAGCTCCAATTTACTGCCATGATGCCACTAAATTACATTTGTCAAACCCGCTGTCATTAACCCTTCCAATGACAACTAAATGGCCCTGGCTCTCCTCAATATGAAAACTCATCGTGGCCTCTTGTCCCAAACTAAGCTGGCCCAAACTTTGACTGGCCATCATCAGATGAACATTTTGAGTCTCAAGATGAGATGCATCAGTCAAAGAAAACTGATAAGATTAACCAGCTAATTTAACTTAAGAGTACATCACAAATAACTCAATAATCAATTGAATGATCATTTCCGCCTGGACCAAGACTTACTCTCCCTGGACAAGGCTTGAGGGGGGTCTCTTAGTATTCTCCCTACGCAAAATATAAGACTTGTCCTGAGGAGAAGATTGACATATACTGCTGTGCGGGACTTGACCTTCAAGCTACTCAAATGGTCCCAAAAATCTAAATTAAGGTTTGAGATTACATCAATAATTTAGGTTTAAAATAAAAAATATTACCTGAATTGCTCAAAAATCAGCTAATAATCATTTTAATATTATTCATAGATAACTTACCTAATTCCAGTGCCAAATTTACATGACTCCATCACCTGTAACCAAAGCTCCCAATATCTTCATCATCTGTTCATTCTGGAAGCAGCAAGTTAGACCTCTAAACATGGACTATTGGAAGAGCTCATACCTAAGGTTAATAGTAATTTAACTTATTCTATGCAACTTTACCAGGAGATCAAGAAGCTCAGCTGACCTCCCAGATGTGAAGTGATGAAGAAAAAACCACGTGGGAATCAAGAATGACTGATAAATCATTCTTTACTATTCTTAATGAATTGTGATTCCCCTTATACTTTTAACTGTACTATAAATAGTACTATTTTATTTTTAAATAAAGTACTTTTAGCATAATATATAGTATTTTTTATTTATTATTTAGTTATACTTTATTCTAATGACAAAGCCTCGCCCAACCTTGTATCTCATGGAGCCCCTGTCCTCTCAGCTGACCATGATGAACTAAGCCAACTGAAGTCAGACACTATGTCCTGCCAAGCATTAGCACCTTCAAGCGTAACTGGCAAAGTTGCCACACAATCCTTAACAACAGTGTTCTGTATCAGCCAGTACAATGCGCGTTGCACCTCCTCTGGCTCATTGTTTTATTGTTGGTTCTGCATTTTGATATAAAGACTATATGCCATGTCATCAGTCAAAATAATGGTAGGAAGCTGAGACAGTCCATCATTGTTCTGGTGTTTTGCAACAGGTTGATGTTGAGTATCAAAATCATACGCTTAAAACTTCAGAGCCCAGTTGGCTAGTTGTCCTTACAGAACCTTAATATTTTGTACCATCTGAAGGAATAGTGATTTGTTACTCCTCTGAAGTGCGCTTAAAAATTTGGACTCTAAACTGCCTGAATCTATAAGTCGCCACTAAGAACTCCTTTGGTCACAGAGTAATTACTCTCATGCATGTCTAAAGTCTGGCTGCAGAAGGCTATGGGATGCTCTATACCCTTATCATCAAGATGAGACAGCACATCCCACACAGGTTGAGGGACGCTTCATTTAAATTATGAATTGTTTGTTGAAAACTGGATACATGAGCTCTGGAGCAAGGCAAGGCAGGTATTAAGTTGGATAGTAGCTAGCTGACAGTTCATCGTCCACTAAAATTTAGTCCATTTTTTGAGAGGTGGAATAAGGCTCCATATTATATAAATTTTCTATGAAGCACCAATAATAGTTAACCATTCCTAGAAAGACCTGGATGTTTCACTTATGAGTGGACGTCTACACCTTCTTAATAACCTCTACTTTTTCTGGATGGGGTTGTAAGCCCTATTTTTTGATAATAAGACTAAGTACTCAAGTAGCTCTCAGAAGTAATTGCATTTCTTAGGCTTTATTTTATGTTAGCTGAAATGAAATGGTGGAAGATTTTCTCCAGGTGGTGTAAGTGCTTGATGAATGTACTTGAAAAGTTTACACCATCCAAGTACACCAAGACAAATAAAGTTTTCATCACCAAATATGTTATCCTTAGCCTGTTGAAAGGTAGCAGGGCAGTAAATAGCCCTTTCAGTGTCCACATAGTTTGGACCAGCCTTGGATCAAGTTTATAGCAAAATTATTCTGTTCTAATTGGGGTAACTCTGTCTGGCAGTAATTGGAGATTAGATTCGTGGTGGTTAAGTTTTTTGCTCCACCTAGTCAGTCAAGCACATTGTCAATTATCAAAAGAGGATAAAAAACTTTTTTGCTATGTTGTTGTTTCTCTGGTATTCAATTACTACGTGATTATGCTCATATTTTTATACAATAACACATGTGTCGCCCATAAGCTCTTAGATGGTACCAACATGCCTTTTTGTGTCATCTGGTCAATTTCTACATTAAGAACTTCATCTGCCACTTTGGACTGACGAATAGGACAGAGGCGAATTGTTGGGTGGTTCCTGTGTTGAAATGATATATCTCATCTTGGAACCTCACAAATTGAAGTCATCCTTGTAATGTTTTTTATAATTAATAAACAAAGCCTTTGTCCAGTTTATTTAATCTTCCTTTAGGCAAGCTATGGATTTTAAGGTACACTGAGTAGATGGCCTCAAAGCTCTCCTCTTGTAGTCCAAACTCCTCCTGCACCCCAAACTCATATGCCTTTCACTTCTTCTGTTGGTGATATAGAGAAAAATAACTGAGATATCATTGTTCTTAATTTAAGTGGCTAAATGTTAACTAATAAACTAATTTCTTTATAATCCTAAAAGATTATCTTCTATCGTTATCACAGATTCTTTTGCAAATTAGTCATAAGGAGAAAATACTTTGCCATATTATTTGGTGGTCTTTCAGCTCAATATCCATATTTACTATAATTTGATGGCTGTGTGGAATAGTCAAGCAGCATACAGCCCTCCTAAAAATTCCTTTCAACGCTTAGATCTGATAAGGTATTTGGCTGGTTCAACCACACCCCTTTTGATCACTGGAGAGTATATCCCAACCCTAAAAGCAAGGTTTACAAGTAGCATATCTCGACCCTTGGTCTACCACCTTCCTTTCTTAGTACAATGAGAGGATCTGGCCAAGGATTGCTAGAGTATTCCCCTCAAAATCAGTTTTGACTCCATAGGCCCTTATTAAGAAGTTCAAATGAGAATATTATAATGTGTATTCTGTAAAATGTTTGCAGGAGCCAATACAACTATGGAGCTAAACCTAATAGTAAGCACGCTGTAGGCCCCTACTGAAGTAATTAGATCGTCCCCACAGTTTCATATTCCTTATGGTTTTTAATATCTGCAATAGCCCAAGTTTTTTCATAGCTTGAAAGATACTATATGATGGGCGCCCTGCTATATATTATAGCCCTGACCCAACCCTTGCCTATGCTTTTGTCAATATGTGTATACTTGGAATAATAATTATTGATGGTTTTTATTAAGTTAAATCCAATCTTGTTGGCCTGCCCATGTAGTATGTAGCTCCTTGGATAGTTAAGGCTGAAATATTTCAATTCTTCTGTTGGAGATACAACTAGGATGATTGAAAATACGCTAGATTGAGATTTGATATCTCGGTCTAATAAGATGGAGAAATCTAAAACTAATATTTCCACTTCTCAATTTGATTAAAGAAAGACTCTTCAGAGTTAACAACCTCCTACGATGGGTGAATCTAGTCAACCCAAAAAAACTCAGTAATTTGAGATAGCTAAGCAATTCAAAATGGCTAATCATTTTGAAGGGGCTAGGCCTCATTAAGAAGGTCAATTTCATCTAACTAGAACTCTATTAGATATGATCATCACTAATCTTTTAATAATAATGATATTCAACAATATCGGTCCTCTGATAGAAAAGATCTTGCCTTGGGTGGATCAAGGAAATTCTCGCAAAGAACCACTAGATTTTCCCTATAAATATCTCTAGTTTTTAATTAAAAAAGTACCTCAATTCTTGTCTCACATAGTTTAATTTTGTTCTACTTTTCATACAGGATTCTGTATATTCAATTGGCATTATCCAACGCAATGGAACTAATAACTTCGTTGCACTTAAGGCGATCTTTGCTAGAGCCACAGAACAATAATTTCGTAGCCTTTGTAGCACCTGTTTATCATAATTTCTCACTAAACTTCCAATACTGGTGCTCCCTGCCAGGTCTGCTTCTGAGGCTACCTGGTGAAAACATAATTTCACAACAATGAATTCATCTAGTGAAGCGATTCCCTCTTCTGAGGAATCTATGAGTATATCCCAATGGATACACTCAAACTGGCAAGATTTGCCTTCATCTAATATCAGCCATATTCAATTTCAAGCTTCTATGGACTTGGCCATTGAGGTCCCTGACCAAACTAATTATCAGATTCAAGCTGCTAATGTAGAGGAAACGGTAAAAGGCTTGATAAGAGGGGCTATCCAGCCTGATGCTCATCCTAATCGTGACCAAGCATCCAAAGTTGCTGACAGTATGATGAGTTTATACAACTGAGCGGTGTTACAGCCTACCAAAGTTGGTGTAGCTGGAACTGAACAGTACCTCCAGCATTACATAAATCCCGCTATATACCATGTACTCTAGATCTTGGGGTTGAATCACCTCAAGATTCAGCACCAGTTGTCTCTGGCGCAACAATTTTCACTCTCAACTATCCTCATTCTATGAGACAGCGTCAAACTTTGGATGGGATAATCAGGAAGCAATTTTTGATAATAGAAGAGAAATCAACGAACTTCACAACCATTTGGTGAGAATCAACAACGGCGTTGTGGCCTACATTAGCCAAGAAATCTCACAACAGGTTAGTGATTCTGCTACGCCCATCCAAAACCGAATATCTACCCTTGAAGCTGAGATTATGAGACAGCTGGTAATATTGCAAGCATAAAATGATGACCGCTTCAAGGAACTTGACATGCTCCTCCAACAACTGATCTGAGTTTTGGATACAATCAGAGAAGGTGGATCTGGCCCTGCTGGTCCTCAAGGACCTTTGGGACCACCTAGTTCTCTGTCAGTAACTCTGGGACCACCTGGGGAACGTGGTCCCCCTGGTCCAATGGGTCAACAAGGCCCTCCAGGTCCTTCAGGAAGGGATGGGTCGCAAGGACCCCCGGGACCTCCTGGTCCCCCTGGCTCCTTGCTTCCAACGTCTGATTCTGAACCTTCAATGCTCTTAGTAACTCGAGTACAAGCATTAGAAACCCAAATCTGAGCCATAGCTCAAGGGTGTTTCTTATCCTTGGAAGGTCTTCCAATTGTTATAAACTATTCTTTGATCAATTTACTGGATGGTGTTGAGAATGCACATCGGCTATGCAATGTAAATCAAACTACTCAAGAAACCCAGTTTGCTTCTTTGACAGCATCCATTGAGCGGTTGTCTGCTAAATGTGAAGTACTTGAGACCAAGCAAACTGAGATGTCTACAATTACCAACTTAACCTGAGAGCCTACAAATGAACATCTCAACCAATGGGTCCACAATTTACAAGATGACATGAACCACTTAAGACAACAGGTTGATCGAGTTCCCCCTCAAGCCCATTTTACAGATTCTGAACCCTCCAAGGCTGGACCTGTCACGGTATCAGGTGTACAAGTTTTGAACATGGAACCCACCCTCTTCAAACCTACTTCAAAGATAATTTTAAACTGGGTGAATGTAGCATCCATTCTTTCCTTTTCGTATATGAACGCGCCATGGATGGAGTTACTGATCAGCAGAAGGTTCGCCACTTCACCTCTTTTCTAAGTCAGTTTGCGCAAGAGATCATGGTTCCTCATCTCAAGGTCTGTACTACTTGGGCTCAAGTAAAAACCGTTCTCATCAAGGAATTCAAAAGCAACCAAATCCTCTCCACCAAAAGCAGGCCTTTATGAATATTCGAATCAAATGAGGAGAGTCTATCCAGGATTTTGCAAAACGATGCTACCATGAGGCCAAAACTCTTGCCACTTGTGACCAGATTATTGTTGATGATGCTATATCAGCCGTAATGAGTGCGTTCTCTTCTTTCACTCAGTTATTATTACATCTGAAGTCCCTAAAACAAAACTTTAGCTCCATTATCAACATTAAGGAAGCACTTATGGAATTCTTTAATGGGGTGGTACATCTGACCTCCTTTAGTATCCCACATTCTCACATCCATGCGATGCCACCTAAACCTAAATCCAAAGTGAAGAAGGAGCCATGTACTTATTGTGGTCTCATGGGTCATGTGGTGTCTCAATGTTGGAAAAAACAGGCAGAGGAGTCAAAAAAGAGGAGTCAGCATAGGGCACAAGGCTCCCTGTGCTGACCTACCTCAGATGCCTTAGTCAAAATCTTTTGATTCTTCTACCAATTGTTATGTGGTATCTGCTCCTGGTGAGCTTGATATCCCTAATGAACTATCCAACAAAGACGCTATTTCTGATTATGCTTCTTCTTCTACTTCTAATTCTATTCAATTGATTAATCCCTCAGTGTTTTCTATCCCAAACTTTGGCTCTAATGTGAGCTGGGTGGAAGTCATCATGTATAAGGTAAAAGTTTTGGCTATCATTGATATGGGATCGCCCATCAATGTAATCTCATCCAAACTTATGAAGAAGATCAAATTGGCGCCAGACTTGAACCAATATCAAGACTATGGAACCGCTGAACCTTCCTACACTAAATCTATAGGAGCCTATTCCTCTCTTCTGATGCACTTTGGGAAGCTGGTTGTGTCAGCCCCTGCAGTGGTATTGGATAACAACTACTACGATCTGCTCTTGGGAACTAAGTTTCTCACCAATTTTGATGCAATCATCAGTCTTAAGGACAAATATCTATCTTTAATTTGGTGCCAGGTACTTTTAATTCTACATGATGTTCCCAATACCAAAGGCAAACTTAAGCGACGTGTCTGCTTATTGGAATACCCCACTTCTATATCTTGTATCAAATACCAAATCCTGGGTCCAAGGACTATACTTCCACCTCCATCAGTTTGTGCCACTGAGGGAATGCCGCTATATTCTAACTCTCCAATTACCATACCCCCTAAAGCTCAAGTCATCATTGATATGGGAGTTCAAGTATTTGTATCCAGTGATCATGCGTTAGAGATCTTTGGTAATCCAAATCCTTCTCATTTGGAGGCTTTACCTTGCCCTGGTATACTTGATCCTGCCTACAATCGAATTGTTTTAGTTCTATTGGCTAATCTCACTTCTCAACCAATGTAATTGAATTGCAATAATCCCATCGCCTATGTGAGGCCTACTCCTGTGAGTGACTTATTGTCCATCTTGGGATGTGGAGATCTACTACCGAATTTGGGCTGGAAGATCCCCCTATCATTGCTAGAATTGACGTCGAATTTGGGGATTCACTTACTGCAGAACAACAGCTGGAATCCGAGGCTCTGATTGAAGAATATGCGGATATCTTTGCTCAAGGACCTGGAGATTTTGGCCTAATGAAAGAGGTACAGCATTAGGTTAAAACTGGGGATACTCCCCCTATCTGAGCTCAACCATATCGCAAATCCAAAGTTGAGGAGGCTCAGGTCTCAGGGGAGCTGAAGCAACTTCTCGATGCTGGACTATTAACGCCTTCTAAAAATCCCTGAGCTTCCCCTCTACTACTCATCTGGAAGAAAGATGGGGGCCACTGGGTGGTTATGGACTATTGTTGACTCAATGCTATTACTCAGAAGGATTCTTATCCTCTTTCTCATATAGATGACTTGTTGAGATTATTATCTGGATCACAATACTTCTCAGCTATGGACCTTGTGAGTGGTTATTGGCAAATTGATCTTGCCCTGGAAGACCGTCAAAAATGTGCTTTGATCTCTAGTGAGGGGCTATTTGAGCCTACTCATATGCCGCAGGGGCTTTGCAATGCCCTTGTTACTTTTCAATGAGCCATGGATGGCTTTTTTGGGGATCTGAAACTTTCTTGTGTTTTAGTTTATCTAGATGATGTTACTGTTTTTCACGCACTTTTAACGAGCATTTGGCTCAATTGAAGGAAGTTTTTGGCTGACTGCGTCATGCCTCTCTTAAGCTTAAACCATTGAAGTGTTTTTTAAAACTGAGATGGAATTTTGGGAGCATAAGTTAAATTGCGAGGGGTATTTTTACCCTTATCTAATAAGGTATAAGCTATTTTAGACATGCCTGTTCTCAAAAGCTTGCGCAATATCCAAGTATTTTTAGGAATGGTCAGTTATTTAAGACAATTCATCTCCCATTTTGTGGAAATTGCAGAGTTGCTAGTCTACCTTTTGCATAAGGAGGTTCCCTTTGTATGGGAAGAATCTTGGCAGCAATCCTTTGATCTGCTGCGTCAAGCCCTAATGAGTGCACCTAACTTACCCATCCTGACTTTTCCAAACCCTTTATTCTATTTACCAATGCCAGTAATATTGCTATTGGAGCCATTCTGGCTCAACATGATGCCAATCTGGTTGATCACCCCATTGTGTATTATAGTAAAACCCTGTCTAAGGATGAACGCAATTATAGCGTTACTGAAAGAGAATGACTTGCTGTGATGTCCGCCATCAAGCTTTTCGCCCTTAACTATATGTCAAGCATTTCAATATTGTAACAGATCACGCTTCCCTGAAGTGGTTGCAACAAATGAAGGATCCTGATGGGCGCTTAGCTAGATAGGCTTTAAAGCTCCAGAATTATGACTTTACAATTCAACATTGCACTGGAGCTATTCACCAAATCGCTGATGGACTTTCTCAATTGCCTATCTTAACGTTATTTTCTGCAGAGGAAGATCACATTTGTGACCTGATCAGTAGACCTGAGCTCTGGTTCCATGAATCTAAGGATGTTTTATTGAAGTTACAATCCTTAACTGAAGACACTCAGGTCAAAGAAGGATCACTATATGAAAATTTAGGATCTAAGTGGTTACCTTTAATCAGCCCTCTGCGAGAACTAATACTATTATGGAGGCCCACCAAGCTGTAGGCCATGGAGCTGTTGCTAAGACACTACAGTGGTTAAAGAATCATTGCTATTGGGATAACATGTTGGAATCCGTACATGATGTGCTAGAGTCATGCCTTAAATGCCAACAACAATGTGGAGGAAATCCAATGTTCCAACACCAAATTATAAGACCTTACAAACCCTTCTATACTGTGAGTATTGATGTGGTGGGTCCTTTCCCTACGGCCACCTATGGACAACAATATATACTGTTAGCTATTGATCATTTTACTAAATGGATTGAAGCTATCTATGTCTCCACGGTCACTGCCAAGGCTATGGCATCTTTCCTTTTTAAACAAGTTTTCACCAGGCATGGCAGCCCAAAAGTCCTGTTATTGGATAATGGGACCAATTTCATATCTCATGTGGTAGCTGAGCTTATCAAATTAATGGGTACCTACCAGTCATTCACGTCCCCATATAATCCTTCCACTAATGGTGCTTTCAAATGAGCAAATGAACCCTCATAGCCATTCTTCAAAAGATGGCTTCCAATGATCCTAGTAGGTGGAACCTTTACTTACCCAGTGCAATGTTAGCTTATAGAGTTAGCTACCATCATATTATTGGAATGTCTCCATTTAAAGCTTTATATGGTTGGGAACCTATCCTCCCTTCAAGTGTACAACCTATACTTGAAGAGGCTACCCTGCAAACCAATGATTTAGCGAGAGAGAGACTGGCTGATGAAATAATCCAATTACAAGCATTAGCTTCAAGTTCCCTTGCCGCTACCACATTGAAGGAAAGAACCTGGACCAATGCTAGTAGATTTACGTTACCAGAATAGCAAGTCAGAGACCTTGTACTCTTCTACCACCATAGGCCAGGAGGAGGAATTTATAAACTGGACCCTTATGGGCTGGTCCTTACTGTATTATCTATTGTCAGGGTGTTGAATACTCTATTGTCTCTATTGATACTTGTACTGTTATCAATAGAGTGCATAGTAGGTTCTTCACAAGTATGTGCCCCCTAGGCAGGATCTTGAGGGGGGCATTGTTGGAGATACAACTAGGATGATCAAAAATACTCTAAATCAAGATTTGATATCTTAGTATAATAAGATGAAGAAATCTAAAACTAATATTTCTGATTCTCAATTTGACCAAAGAAAGACTCTTCATAGTTATTGACCTCCTACAATGGGTGAATCTAGTCAACCCAAAGAAACTCAGTAATTTGAGATGGCCAAGCAATTTAAAATGACTAATCATTTCAAAGGGGCTAGGCCTTGTTAAGAAGGTTGATTGCATCTAACTAGAACTCTATTAGATATGATCATCATGAATATTATAATAATAATGATAATCAACAATATTGGTCCTCTGGTAGAAAAAATCTTACCTCAGGTGGATCAAGGAAATCCTTGCAAAGAACCACTAGATTTTCCTTATAAATATCTCTAGTTTTTAATTAATAAAGTACCTCAATTCTCATCTCGCATAGTGGAATTTTGTTCTATTTTTTCATACAGGATTCTGTATATTCAATTGGCATTATCCAATGCAACGGAACTAATAACTTCATTGCACTTAAGTCAATCTTTGCTAGAGCCATGGAACTAATAATTTTGTAGCCTTCATATCACCTGTTTATCATAATTTCTCATGAAATTCCAATATCTTTAATGGGATAGCCACGTCAACCCTTTCTAGTTTCAGCATATCACCAGAGGTAACTGGAAATTTTTACCGCTCAAGTTGCTTCATGTAGATCTTGATACCACCTCCATGGCCAATTCTATATTCTTTTCTAAGCGTGAGCAGGTGGTAACTGGTAATAAGTTGTCAGCAATGATGGATTGAAGTGTTGGGGAGTTGTGGCACTTTGTTTCTCTGAGGATAGGGTAATCTCTGTCAAAAGTAGAATATCTTTTTTCTACTCCACCAACTTTTTTTCCCTGGTCTTGGTACCTTCAATTCCTATATGGCGCACCTTGGTCTTGGCCCTTAGCATTGACCTGGCTAGTTTAATGCCCCTCAACGTCAACTAAGTGAACATAAAGTAGCATATATCAGGTTTTCTGGCCCTGAAAGTGTTTGCAGTTAATTTTGGTTTTCTGATGAGGAGGCTTTCTTTAGTACTCTCAACTATCATAATATCCCTTGTTGGGTGCATCAGAGGTTGCAGAACAATGGAAGAGTAGTTCACCATTTGAAATACAATATGTTATTTTTTAGCACGGGTACATAACTTGATATAACTCTTTGTAGGGTTTTCATGCGTTGCATAGAACAATTTTAGAATTATTAATTATTTAAGAATTTTGTGCCGTATAACTCCTGGGTATCAATGTAAAAAGATATGCTAATTCTTTGAGATAGGCAAAAATTTTAAAATATATGTCAATTATGGCAGTTTTTATTTGTCATTATCTCCAATCCTCCAAACTCTTTATAATGATGGCCTTTACATTAATATATGACAGATCTGCAACGCTAATCTTTAGCATCTCCAGTTATTGACTTACCAGATCCAACAAGCTCATTATCATGTCCAGCTTAGCCTTATTGCTCGCCCCACCCTTACTAAGCTCAAACATCAAAAAGAATGTGTTCATAGTCCCTTTTTTATAAAAACTTTGGTATGTTGATGTAGCTGATAATGTAACTACTGGTGTTCTCAACTACTTGAATGAGGTCCATTGCGCAGATGTGAAGTTAGGATTGCCAATTCTTCAGCTCAAATTTATGTGGGTTGGAGTCAAAAGGCTGACAGTTGATGCAGGGAAAGATGGTTTGTCATCGTGGTTGATCAAGAAAGTCATACCAGAGCAGATGATGGTTTCAGAATTAATAGCTTAGGTCAATATATCAATAGTGGGCAGCAAAGTCAGAACTGATAGGATAGTTTTCCTAATGGGCGCCTCATTGCCTTTATATTTAAAACTGTTAGACTAGATTTATATGCATTTTAGAAATTTCTTTTGATTCCAAGGTGGGAGGGTCCTGCCAACATCTACAAAGAATACCCCTTATTTTGTCCCATAAATGTTCCATTTTTAAGAGACATTTTGGCGCTTGGTCTCCATAGTTTGTTTGACCTCCAACAACTTCAGTTCCATAGTTGCAAGCCTGTCCTTTAATGTAATATTCTCCCCGGTGTGATGTGCTATTTTCAAGATTTGTGCCCATGTTAGTTTGTTCAATGAGCTAATCACTAATAAAGCTGTTAGATGATTGTATGGCTTCATTCAGTTTTCTTTTTGAGGGCGCTGAGCCTGTCTTGGCCATCCTCAGCGTTATGCCCAAGATTATGAATTTGGTTATGATGGTTGATCATAGCACCTTAGAGGCAACCAAGCTGATATCTAACATTTATAATTAATTGATTCATAGTGTGACCCATATGAGCATGGATCTCCTGGTCATCAGCTTTCAAAAGCATATAACCTGCCAACTCTTATGATAAATATTCTTAACCTGGGAGCAGTAAAGGGTTACGTCCACCACCCATTGTGCTTGTTCTCTGTAACGTCCAATATCTCACTGATGATATGTTCCAAATTACTGTTCAGCTGTTTTGCTAATTTGTCCACTCTTTATTAGCTTTGCTTTCTTGAAGTCAGTTGTGTAAGAAGATTGCATAGACCTCCCAGAAGGTGTCATACAATCAGTCTATCAGTAGTCAATTGTCTTGGAGCTGGGCCTCCACAAACTTGACCAATCTGCTAATTCTAATATGGTGTCAAGCTACTACTGCATGGTCTAGCATATAGATGGGTGTATGTAGAGGGTGATTATCTCAACTAACTGTAATTGAGTAGCAACCTTCTGAGTCATGGCAGATAGTATCATCCCTTGAAGCAAGCAATTGTTTTCATACAGGTAATCTTAATCTTTATAATTCTTAAAAATCACTAAATAGACTTCATTGATTTCCTTTATGGAAAGGTGGTACCTGCGAATTAGCCATTCCACAACTTTTTAGGCATGTTCATAGAGTACATTAGCTATCCACCCTAGAGACTGAGAGGATGATAGCCCTATGGGGACAAGTTCCATATCAGAAGCATCACTCTCCTTGTTATCCACACTACTAAGGTGGAAGTTGTCTCAACTGGGTTCTCTCAGGTCCATAAATTGATGAGGGTACTTATTCCTTAAGCTAATAGAAAAGTGGCTGATATCTTGAATCATATTAAATGGTCTCTTCTATAGTATTATTAGAATTTCCACCTGTAGTGAGCACCAGAATATTGCAATCATAATTTATCAGGGCATTATTCACGCAGGTAGAATAGCATCCAATTAGGTAGAACTTTATAAGACAGAGTACCTCAAAGTAAAACATATATAGTGCTAGATATAAGGCTTTATAAAATGTAAGCTCCTCAATCTTGCTGTAGTCTCATTGTATTACTTCCAGCATAGAAAATTTTATTATCAAGATAAAGTCCTAGTTTTTCTAAGATAGTGGGATTAAAATGATATTGCATCAAACAAATTGCATGTCTGAGATTTCTTATTCCAATCTTTGACCACCCAAAATATATTCTGAGGCCCTTAGAATATAACCCATGTATTGGCCTTCTCTATGGCACCTGAACCTTCTTGGGTTTTCCATTTTTAGACCACTAATAAGCTCCTGATGCTGCTGAGAGGGTTTGGTAGTCATTAGGCAAAGGTTGGGTATATCTTACTTAGGGGTATGGCAGAGTTTGGTTAGCAGAAATTTTTATAGTGAAATCAGCTTAGTATTTCTGATAGCTATAAACTGTATGGAACAAACTAGATGTAAAGTTGAATATTTATTAATGATTTGATACTAATATATCTGTCAAAAATAGAGTTTATTATGGCAATGTAATTTGTAACAAGTAGCTTTTGGGTCAGAAAATATTAGAATGTCTGGCAGTGGATCAATAGGAAATTTATCTGCCAAGAGATACAGGAGGTGGGGCAAGATAGTCTTAGGTAGTACCCACATATTATGGGAGATGCAGGAGGGGCATTGGTGAGATCTATAAAGTATTAGAGTATTATTGGAGTTGATATCGTAAGGGTGATCCAAATTAAATTCTCAACATATATATTTAGCTATCTTGTAATAAGCTTTACCAAGCTATTTACTCTTACACTGATATTTTTATATCTGTACTAAATTTTAGGGTTTATATTGTGAATATCTTAGTAAAACAAAATTACATTAGATAATTTTTATTTAGTCAAGACAAGTTTTCACTAGATAAAATAGTCCACTAAGATTCTATGTGCTTAGCAAAAAATTTAAAAATCATAAGAGATCCAATTAAAAATTGATAAAAATATAATGACTTTATAAATACGGGGGTTTACAGGCCAATTTGCATTCATTACAAGCCAAATTTATATTTTTCATTGATTTTTGCATTTAATCCAAGCCAATTTGTATATTTTTTATTGATTTTTGCATCCATTACAGGCTATTTCATATATTTTTCATTGTTATTTTTTCTGTTCACAAATAGACATTTATTTTTAAATTTATAAAGTTAATAAAATAATTACAAATTAGCTTGTATTGAATATGAAAATTGATGAAATAATTACAAAGCGGCTTGTAATGAATGCAAAAATAAACGTAAAAAATATGAATTGACCTGGAAAACCCCGTATAATTTAATGAACCAGGTTTTAACCAAGGATATAAAGGATATATTATTTTCATTATAATTTAATTATAATATCTCCCATGTTAACTTTATGTTAGTAGATCAATTTTCTGACTAAAATTAAATGGTAAGTTTTGCACTAGGTACTAGTTTATTAGAATTTAAAATAATATTTATAAAGTAGGGATCTAATTAGATGTTATCTAAATCAAATAAGTCCTAAAGTGTTGGAAAGGCTACTTTTTTACTGCATTGAATTAAAATAGTATATTTAGATCATAAATGATTATATCTATTATTGAATGAATATATAATATTGCTAAGGTATTATATATTTTAGTATATAAAATAATTAAAATTTTAGGGGAGGAAACCCCAGTGGTAGAATGTGGACCCTCTACTACTGCCTCCCGAGTTGGATCCCGGTAATGGACTTTGGGTAGGGGACGATTATGACTGTGTTGGTTTTGCGCACCAATGCCCCGAACCGAGCTCCGAATAGCAAAGGCGGTCCATGGAGCTCCTGGCCTATCGTATGCCGCGCATGGACATTTTCCGGTTTTTATCCTCCTTTCCCACTTTCTTCATTTCCCTTTATTGGTGTGGTATCGTCCCCAGGTCGGCCCACCTCGAGTAAAAATTTTAAAATAATTAAAATCTTAATCGAATTCATATATCACCTCGGAAAATTTATTGTAGCACTATTATGTATTAATAAAAAGTTTCCTCGCTAAAGAAAGGGATAGCAGTTGGGAGAGAAGTTTTATGAATAGCAATAATACCCAGTGGGGTATTATTAAATAGAGCATGAGAGACTTGGTATATAC
The DNA here is from genome assembly GCA_022478985.1 of Massospora cicadina. Lineage (NCBI taxonomy): Eukaryota > Fungi > Entomophthoromycota > Entomophthoromycetes > Entomophthorales > Entomophthoraceae > Massospora > Massospora cicadina. Next base: position 34,667 of record JAKSZP010004303.1, on the reverse strand, counting down.
GTTTAGGTCGACAAAACATAGAATAGGTATTGCATGATTTAGATTTCAACCAAGATAATTGAAGTTCAATAAATTTGACAAATATTGATAATTTGGCGGGGCCAGAAAATGATACAGTTTTAGATGTTAGATTGTTCCCAAGGTTTTGCTCCAGATAAAGGCTCCTGACTGTATCTAAAGGGTCCCAATACTTCCAGAAATAAGCATTCCAGCCCAGCTTAGACTTCCAGTTAAATTTAATAAAACATGACTCATTTTCAAAGCAGTATGCATCGGGTTTGATAGCTTGTTTTTCTGACCATTTCAACCAGCTTTTGAAAGTGCCTGGGACTTGGTTTTCAATAACATTGCCTGGTTGTAACAGCTGAGACAAAAGTTGGATGCTTAAATCAAAGCTCATTGAGTAAGTTAACTCATCAAGAAGTAAAGGACACTTCAAATTAATCATCCCAGTAGATTCAATTGAAATAATTTGATTACAACCTTTTGCATTGTGGATAGTTTTAGTGCTAAGACCAAAAGTTAATGCCGAGACAAAGTAATAATAAGAGAAAATCATGCTAGACTAGTTCTCAATAAAGGCAATTTAAACTGTCTTATGAATAATATGTTCATTGGCTCTCTATTGTTTTATGATTCGCATCAAATTATTATATAATTAATTTGACCTTATTTTGGGTAAACTGCTATTTGATCCACATATATGTAATTAAAAGCTGCACCATTGTTGCACAGTGGCATAAATTTAACTGGATCTGATCATTATAAATCAAATATGACTTCAGATTAGATTGATTTTTACTTTAAGTAATATTGACAAAATCACCATCTAGTACTAAAAAAAAATATTGACAAAATCGTCTTATTGATGTTATAGTTATTTAGATTTAAGTTCCTTGGTTAATATACTATTAACTAACAGAATTAAATATGTTAAGAAACCTTCTAAATTCAAGTATACCCTTCCTTAAGTCGGCTTTCTAAAAAAATTGATTACAACCTATTCTCAGGTTTTACATGTGAGAGCCTCAACCGAGACACTTGAAAATCTACCTCAAGACGTCAGCTGATCAGCCTAGGCGGTTAAAAAGGATATATGCACTCAAATTTTACCATATTTAGCATCAGCCAATCATTCTTCTATTTATTTTAATAATTAAGCATAAAGAGATTTAGATTGCCTCTATAAATATAGCTCTTTTTATTAGTCAATGTCAGAAAGTACTAAAGCCAATTGCAGTATCTTCTGTCGCATTAAGCAAATTTAGATTGAGAAAAATAATTTAAGTGGAAGGGGATACCCCAGTGGTAGAGTATAGACCCTCTACCACTGCCTCCCGAGTTCGATCCCGGTAATGGACTTTGGGTAGGGGACGATTTTGACTGAGTTGGTTTTGCGCACCAATGCCCCGAACCGAGATAGCGAATAGCAAAGGCGGTCCATGGAGTTCCTGGCCTATCATACGCCGCGCATGGAGGTTTTCCGGGTTTTATCCTCCTTTCCCATTTTCTTCCTTCCCTAATCGGTGCGGTATCGTCCCCAGGTCGGCCCACCTCGAATAAAATTTAAAAATTTAAAAAATAATTTAAGTGGGCAAGTTCTATATATTTAGGGCTATTCAACCACCAATTCGCATTTAGAGCTAGTTTCTATAATCAGTCTTCAAAGCAATCTTGATAAAACTAGATTTATACTAGATATAGAATTAGACATATAGGCTATAATATAGAACTATACATTTTAAATTATTCCAATTAGCAGGTTCATAATTCTTTAATGTACTAATTTGTTCCAAAATTAGTTAAACTATTGTACCTTATAAAAGGTGGGATAGATATTATTAGTTAATCCAGTTCTTAACACTCAATCTATATATACCCAAAGTCTTTTTTAGTTTATATTTTGTATATATTTTTACACAAATCTTACCGATATTTTTTAATATAGAATATTCTTAGATTGAAACACTATTCAAAAATTCATCAGTGTGATATAAAAGGTAAGTAAAAGTAAAACTTTAGCTTAATTATTCAATTTAGAATCCTACCTTGAATTTTTATTCAATATGGACAAGGATATAAAGAACAGATTAAAAAGTATTTATTTGATAGTAAACTAGTTCTAATAGTATGCTATATGAGGTTAAACAATCATTGGAAGAATTAAACATATGAGTTTTTAAAGTTAGTGCTTATTTAGTAAAGCAAACAGTGCACATGTTAGATAAACTAAAATTTCATCATGTTTAGACCAACACAACCCTATATTTATATACTATACTAGCATCCATTACCCGTGCTTCACTATGATATCTAGAATTTCAGGTAATTTGAAATTATTAATTTAGATTATACTAGTGAAGTTACCCGGAGTGCTCAGGTTTATTTATTGTCTGCTGATTTTAACTGATTAATTTAAATTTTATATTATAGCTAGCTGTACCCAGCCACATATTGATGTGGCTCAGTTTGGTTAAATGGAAAAGAAAGAAAATAAAAAGCATATATTTCTAATAGTGAAGTTGCCTAGCATTGCTCAGGTTTATTTATGAGCTCACATTAACAGCCTAAAGGCTGTTCCAGCACTACACATGTGACATCAGACTAACAGCTTTGATGTTGCCCTTGTGGCTGGTGAACTGGTTATCCTAATCTACTTAATAAGCTATAATAATCTACTTAAAACTCTAACACTGATTTTTATTTAGTTTTGGGTGACCAATTTGGTAAAGTATTTGATAATATTGGCTACTATCACCCACTCACCCAAATAGATTGAACCATCAGACTCAATAGTTTCAGATGTCAGTCAGTACATCAGTACATCAGGGAATGTGTCTATTAAGTAGACTAACTGTATGCCTGATAGGATTTCCTATCAACAATATCTTAGGACCCATTTAACTTTTCTCAAATAATAAAGTTTTTGAGTAACCTGCTATGCCCATGCCTCTCTTTTACCCTTTGGTTATAGTGAGAAATTATTCTATATAAACAAATAATTAAAGACTATATAGAATTTAATAAATTATCCATATAACTCTGCAAAGAAAAATTAGGCTGCACATCGAAGAATCCCCTATAGAACTTTACAATATACCACATTTTGAGTCCAGACTTGAGAGCCAATATGTCCTTGATTTATGGAATCTGCCACAAAAACTCTCACATTTTCAAAGTGCCTGACTTGAGAAAAGGCAACATATATATGGCCATGTCCAAAAGCTGGAGCTGAAGGATAAAGTCCAAAATTATCAAAGGTCTAACCTTGGGACTTGTTAGTTGTCATAACAAATGACAGCCTAATAGGAAATTGTCACCTTCTCAGATGGAATGGAAGCTCAGTTTGTCTTAGAGATAAATTAATCTGAGAAATGAATATACATTCACCAACATGATCACCAGTAAGGATTTCATCATCTAAAATATGTTCACCCATATTTCAGATAATCAGGCATGTTCCATTGCATAATCCTTTTATTGTGTTTAAGTTACACTGCATCATGATGATTAATCCTATCTTCAGTCTCAGTATATGTGGAGGCTTTCCTGAAGGAGTCTGTGAGTTAATGGACTCCATTGGATAATTATTTTATTCATATGGATTATCACACTCAATGTTGTCAATGCTGCTGTAAATTTTAGGTTCACCACAGATTTTGTTTAAAACTTATCATTTATCTCAAGTGAATCTTCATTTCTTGGTGTCAGGATTGCAACATTTTCAAATGACTCACAGGATGAGGGATCAAGATCATTTCCAAAAATTAGCTTTAACAGATCTTTTTTAGCAATGCAAGGCTCAGGAATCTGGAAGCTATCATCCCCAAAAACTTCTGCATGTGGCAGATAGGCTTCACCAAGTTTCAGAAGCCATTTATAAAATACTTTTTCATTGTGATCTTCTCTTATATTTTGGGTGAGCTTTTTTTCCTTTAAATGAGTAGAAGAGGTTGCATCACTTGAGAGATTCTCCTACAATTGCTGCTTGACCTCCTCTTGGAACAACAGGTAAACATTGCCTGAAGTCTCCACCCAACAAAGAGATTTACCTCCAAATAGGATGTTACTTTTACATCATATTTCTAAGAAGCAGATCAAGAACTTCAAGAGCACGTCTTTGTACCATTTTTACTTTATCCCAGATAATCAAGGCAGCAGCCTTCAACTCAAAATATGCTTTTTGGCCTTGGGACCATTTAGTACTAAAAAATATGCTTTTTGGCCTTGGGTTAAGAGTTATTTTGATGTTTCATTAAGTGGCACTGATAACTTAAATCTTGAATGAGCTGTCCTTCCACCTTTTAGAAAGTTTGCTAGCAATTTCTGTTGAGGCTACTGGAATTATGATCTTTCCATATCCTCTTAAAATATGCATCAAAGTGTTTTATACATAAGTTTTGCCAGTTTCACCAGGACTATCAATAGAAAAGACTTTGTTATCTCCTCTTCCTTCACAGGCTTGCAGAATGGTTTCAGCAACATGTCTTTGCTCTTGATTGCATTTGGCATAGCATTCTTTACCAATTTTCTTCTCTTCCTCTTGGTCATAATTTTCATCTTGATCAATGTGGAAAGCTGGATCAGGAAGCCCAAAATCAGAATTCTTTGTTCCTTAAAGTCTCAGGATATCATTGATTTTTAAAAGGCATCTATCCTTGAAAACATCAGCTGAGTGATTTCTTCTTAAATCCTCACTCAAAATTTCTAGATGATGATCAACTAATTCAAGAGGTGTAGGATTTTGACGATTGCAGAACACAAGAAGAATGGCAAAAAGATTACTAAGAGATTTTGCTGACTGATATTGTGAAGCTTCCTCAAGACATCTCAACCACTCCTCATCATTTTCAAGTAATCACATGGCTCTTGCTGTTTCATCAAATGTTTTACATGTAATGCCATTCACAGTTTGGAGGTTCTCAAATGATGTTGGCCCTCAAATTTTTAGAAGTAGAAGTTACAGGAAGTATTACTCACAATCCAAAGGGCTGACACTGTACATTTGAGAAATTATATCCAAATGATACACTCATTTTTGCCATTTTCTATTAATGAATTGATATGATTCTCTAACTTCTGGGTAGAGGAGCTCTCTTGCATCAAGGTCTGATTGAAACAGCTTTAAGTATGCAGTCAGAGTTTTATCTTTTGTGAAAGCATTCTCAAATGCCTGACGTTCTTGAGCTTCTAGAAATGTAACATTCTGTTGATAAGGTAAATGAACCGTCAATCTCTCATTGTGGTGGCTTTGATAGTGCAATTTAAATCCAAGAAGTCGCCAAGCTGCTTCTGGAGCTATTACCGTTATACCATCAATGTATTGAGTAATTTCATCATGCTCATTGTTTTCAGAGGCGATTTCCATCTTTGCGCAATCATGACCTTTATATACATATTTGTAAAGATACTTTGTTGCCTTCATAGTGGCACAAATCTCCACATTGATAGAGCATTGAACTCTTTGAGGAGTAACTTGTTTTTGAAACTATCCATCAATCGTCACTCCTGACCCATGCTTCATAAAAACATTACCATCTCTTTATCTATAGAGAGTGTAGCCATCAACATTCTCTTGAGTCTCATGTTTGAATTTCTTTGGAAACTTTTTAATGCATTTGACATGTTCCATACAAACACAGTTACAGTTAAGTTCTCCACATGGTCCATGAATTATATGCTGAGTCACAATTCTGTAAAGGTTTGGGTTGGAAGTCTTGTCAGGTATCTCAGCACAGATTACTTCATCATTCATTTCTCTTCCTCTAATTTTATCATCACTTTTTAGCATCATCAAGATGTGGGCATGTAGAAGATCCCATTATTGCCACTCAACAACATAAATTAAAGCAAGACATCTCCCAAAACACCCATCTTTGAGCATGCCTAAAAGAACTTCAAGTTTGAGGTAAAACACTCTTACCACCAAGTCTGGCAAGTCTTGAGAAGTTTGTCCAGGCTTCAGTTTATTTATTATCTCAGGCTAATTTGGATTACAGGTTAACGTGAGGAAAATATCAGGTCTTCCATATTGGTTCACAATTGCTATAGCGTCCTGGTAATTTTGTTGCATATACCTTGGACTGCCATAGAATGTTGAAGGCAATATGCAGACTTTTCCAATTGGCCTTTGATGGTCAGCTACATATTGAGCAAGGGCATCCATAAGTCTTTGATACTTCTCAATTATAAGTTTTCTTTGAATTTTGACAAATATAGAAGAGGTTGTTTGACTCATATCTTACATAGAAGAGAACTAAATACTGCTGAAAGAGCTTGCAGCCATGATTAAGAGAATTGAATCCATGGTTGTCTCTCACCATTAGCCTGTATTTGTAAAGCTGCAGCATTGTTATCCTGTTGTGAGATGCAGTTGTCCTTTGTCCTATGTGAGTCATTTTTAGGCCTCATTCAAGTTCAACTTGGGAAAATAGCAGAGGAAAGACCATTGGATCAATGTGGGGACTCATGTTAGAGTATTTGAGGAGTCCATGCTGTTTATGAAAAACAGTGAAAAAATATTCTGAGGAGGGTTTCCACTTTCTCCTATGAGTACAATTTCAACCTCATTTTCACTTAGTCCATTGATCTCCTCTTGTCCTTCTCTGGGTTTTTTAAAAACATAAGCTTAACTGTTTCAGGCTCTCCAACCTGAGCAACAACATCTTTAATCATCTTGCAAGCCTGTGCATACACATTGGATTGACACAACATAGTGTCTAACTTGCTCATGACAGTCACCAAGCATTTTTAATTCTCATATCTTCCCATTCTCTCCTCAAGTGCTTGTTGAGAGTCAACATAATATAAACAGACATATGCAGGCCTTTCAGTTGACAATAAGTGAGAGGTCATAAACTGTACATCTCCTGAGACTTTATATGGTATTGGTCCTCTTCTTCTACCAAAACTGTGATCTACCTTGGTGTCACAGATTCAGCACATCACAAAATTGGTAAATCCTTGACCTCTGGAAGATCCAAGAAAATACCGATTGAAGTGTAAGAATTATTATTCTAAGATGAGTTTAGCTCCAAAAATGGCAATATTAATTTGAGTAACATTGAGAAGGAACAGAATGATTTAGGTGCTGAATGGTGCACTGAAAAGGAAACCAATTGAAATAAAAGAAAAATGGTGCCATCAAGCAACCAGGAAATTAAGTCCACCGATGGTAATGAAGATTTGGACTTCACCAAAGCGCACAGGAGCCACGGAACCAATGGTCCTGATACCAAAGGCTCCACACACCGCCACAGTGCAAAAATTCAGGAACTTGAGAAAATGAATGCCCAAGAGAGAAATCAATGTAAAAAGAGACTGTTTTGAGGTTCCTTAAAAAGATACAATATCTTCCCAATCCACTATTCAATTATCCACTCAATTTATTTTACATCCTGATTCTTTAGTATTTAGTATAAAATACTAAGTTTTTATCTTAAATAAACAGTCTATTTTACAGAATCCTAAGTTTATCCTTTATTTAGTTTTTCACTTTAACTGGAAATAGGTGAAAAGCAGTGACTGAAATTAACCAGTCTTTGGTGCACTACATTTGAAGACACTCATTTTGAGAAGTACTTCTTTTAAGGTTAGGCTTGCAGGGAGGAGGTTTAGATAAGCTCCATTGGGTCAAGGGAAGATGTCAAAATACACAGGATTAACCTTAAAGAAGATGCACATTTGGCATGCAAGTGTCAAGTTTACAGCTCTCTCAGGAAGTTTAAGCTGAGTTGGTTAGTGTCAAATTTGTGCACCAGATTACCACTTTTGACGCCCCAAGTTCAAAATCCCCAGAGTTAAGCAAGCAGAACCCAAGGCGGCGAGACTAGTGCTCACTACAGGGGTGACGCCAACCACACAGTTGAGAAGAGAGAGTTCAAAGCAAACGGAAATGCCTAGTATTGAGACCATGGAGGTATACCATGGTGAAGAAGTAGCAGGAAGCCTATCCCCAACTGAAAAAGAGATAACTGAGGCAAGGGTGCAAGCGTTGGAATAATAAGTAGTGGAGTTGAGGTTGTACCTAGATTGGGTTTCAGAAACTGCTCAACAGGCTTGAGTGGCTAATACCCCGGTGTTAGGACACATACCAGTGACTAGAAGAGTTGAAACTAATATGAAGAAATTTGAGGAATGAGTCTAACACCTTAAATTATAAAATGGAATAAATGTACAAACATTGAATGAGTATGGTAAACAATTAGACCACCATGAGATTATATTGGATGGCATTGATCAAAACTTGTAGGAAAGTAAGGATCAGCTTCAAGTGAAACCACAGCCTGCTCCCAGCCCTTCACTAGAAGCCTCACATTTGGAAACGTCAGTGTTAGCTGCACAGGGAGCAACATCTTCATGACATCAGAAAAGCGCTCCAGTAGAGGAAGATCCAAACTTTAAACCCTATTTCAAAACCATGTTCACTCCTGATGAGGGAACAGTAGCAGGGTTTTTACAAATGTACAAAAACAGCATGGATGGCACTAGCGACAAGCAGAAGGCTCATCACATTCAAGGCTGCATGAGCCACAAAGCAAAGGAGATACTCAGCGCTAGTTTATGACCTGATTTTACCTGGACTGAGGTCAAGGAAATCCTGTTATTAGAATTTGGTAGTGCACAGGATGTTGAGAATATGAAGCAGGAGTTCATATTGATGAAGATGGGAAAGACAGAGACAGTTGCAAATTATGCCGCCTGATACTACCTTCAAGCACAACAACTATAAACCACAGGGACCTTAAACTTGCCTACCGTGAAGACTGTCCTACTCAGTTCCTTAGAAGCACATCCAGCCCTCAAGATGAACATAACGCTTGCAGCTAAAACGGCTGAATCATTCAAGTTTATCAAAGAAGTGTTACTTGATGTGCAAGGAACTTATAAGATTGAGAACAAACCAATGACTCAACCAAAATGAAGAGTTGGAAAAGCGGTGTACGCTACACAGGACAAGAGTGACAAGCCAAAAGACAAGAACTTCAAACCAGTTCCATAGTATCAGCGTAAGGAGTTCAGTGCCACAAATGTCGCAAGCCTGGTCACTATTGGTGATCTTGTCTGATGAAAGGTAATGAAGAAAAAACCCTTCACCAAAAGAGGAAACCCCTGAATTCATAAATTGGGTGAACCTACACGTGGAAGGAGAGAACGATCACCAAGATGAAGACTTGATGGATGCTGGTTATCATGTATTAGGAGCCCCCAGTACTGTATCTGTATCTGCACAATTATGGGTACATGGATCCACTGATGAGGGGTTGAACTCTATACACCTAGCTCAAGCAATGAAGCCCGCTCAAGTTTTCAATAGTCTAGAGGAAGGCGAACAACTTATAATGGACACCTTCAATTAGATTGATAAGACTACTACTCTGCACGCTGAATCGACGTCCAATACACCCAAGCAATTAGAGGAATTTGAAAAGTCAGCTGATGATGTGCTGTCAACTGGGAATCCATTTGGGAAGAGTGTAACCAAAGTGGAAGTTGGGATGCAGCGTGTGCATGTACTGGCAGTCCTCAATACTGGTGCCCCAGTCAATATCATGTCCTCAAAATTGATGAAAAAGCTGAAATTTATGCCAGACATCAACTACCATGTGAGATATCAGACAGCAGGACCTGACACCACATATGCGTTAGGGACTTACTCTGCCTTACCCCTATGCTTTGGATGCATGGTACTCACTGCCCCTGCTGTGGCCTTGGACAATGACCACTACAACTTCCTTATTGGCACATAGTTTTTATTGGAGTTTGGATCAAAGATTGACTTCATTAGCAGCACTGTGAGTCTGCTAAACTACCAGATGCCCCTTGTGTTTAAGGATGAAGACCTGAAATCAAGAAAGCAGTGGACATGTCTGGTTGAAACTGAGCAATCAATCTACCCAATGCACTACATACTTCATAAAAAAGATGTAAAACAATTACCTGCTTCAGTGTGTGCTGAAGACGGGCTACCCTTGAGTGCCAATGAGGCAATGGAGATTTGCCCAAGAGAACAAAGAGTTATGCACATTACCATAAGTGTAAGGATCCCCCAGAACACTGTTCTTGAAATATACACCTGAGAAGGAGTATGCTAACAGGATCCACAAGTGCTAACTGGATTCTTTGACTCTAGTCATGAGGGTGAAGTAACTATATTCCTGGGGAACATCACCACTCAACCTATCTAAATTGAGAAAGGACAAGTTGTGGCATGCATGAAACTAACCAATTGTGATATCATCGAGTCAGTACACGCTGTTGGAGGATTTGACAAATTGGGACTTGCTGACATGACAGAGGAAGAATGGAAAGAGGTGGATGATTTATTGGAATAGTTTGAAGATATTTTCAGCCAAGGACCAAATGATTATGGTCTATGTAAAGGAGAGATACACCATATGGATACAGGGTCAGCTATACCTTTCAAATCAAAGCCATACCGCCAATCAAAAATACAAGGAGGTCATCACTAAGGAGCTTCAACAACTTACAGGTTCTGGCTTGTTGAGGCCCTCAAAGAGTCCATGGGCATCGCCACTTCTGTTGGTGTGCAAGAAAGATGGCTCACACAGGGTAAATATGGACTACCATCACTTGAATGAAATTACAAAAAAAATTTACCCTCTCCCAAGAATCAATGATGGCTTGAAACAGTTGGGAAGTTCAAAGTATTTTTCAGCAATGGACCTGGTCAGTGGGTACTAGCAGATGGAACTGTCACCCAAAGACCAGGAAAAGTGTGCCATGCTCAGCAGCCAAGGCTTGTTTGAACCAACCAGGATGCCATAAGGGCTGTGCAACGCCCCAGCGACTTTTTAATGTGCCATGGACCAAATATTTGGAGAACTGAAGATGACGAGTGTCCTAATCTATCTGGATTATATAACTGTATTCAGTAGAACATTCAGAGAGCATATTGAGCACCTTTGAGAAGTATTTACATGGTTGAGAGAATCAGGTTATAAGTTGAAATGGAGCAAGCGCACCTTTCTCAAGAAGCAACTTGAGTTCTTGGGACATGATATCAGTGCACAGGGGATATTACCTCAAGAAGGGAAGGTGAAGGAAATAACCAAAATGGAGCATCCAAAGAGTATGAAGGATGTCCAGGTATTCCTGGGCATGATCAGCTACTACAGACAGTTCATCCCACAATTTGCATACTTGGCTACTCTTCTAACATACCTACTGAACAAGAACTCTAAGTTTGAGTGGGGACTAGAGCAAGACCAAGCCTTTGAAAATCTGAAAACGAAGTTGGTAGAGGCGCCAATCCTAACATACCCAGACTTTAACAAGACCTTCTACCTATACACCAATGCCAGTGACATAGGACTCAGTTCAATACTAGCACAACTAGATGAGGAGAAAATTGACCATCCTATTGAATACTATTTAATAGTCTTTACCAAAGTGAAAAGAAACTACATTGTTACAGAGAGTGAATGTATTTCAGTGATTAGAGCAGTGAAGCATTTTTAGCCATACCTATATGGATTTCACTTCAAAGTTATAACAGAACATGCATCCTTACGCTGGCTCAGGAACATGAAGGATCCTGATGGGAGACTATCCATATGGTCTGTTCAGCTTTACAAATATGACTTTGAAACTATACACAGGGCTGGAAGCATCCACCTAAATGCAGATGGGCTCTCAAGATTGCCCGTGTTCCATTTGCATGTGCATGAGAGTGATCAACTTTATGACCTAATTGGATTACCTGAAGAGGAATGGGAAGAATAAATTGAATAAGTTAAGTCAGTTTTTAAGAAAATGATCAAAGGACATGCAAAGAGTAGATAAAAACTACAAAAGTTCATTAAGGGGGAAATGGTATCCATATGTGCAACCTAGAGATCTAATGGAAGTAGTGATTGAGGCACACAAACATGTGGAACATGGAAGATTCAGAAGACCCTAGCTTATCTCAAGGACTAGTTATATTGGGAGGCTATGACTGATGAGGTGCACCAAGCCTTGGAGATGTGTATACCATATGCAAGCTTTAGATCATTGGAAAAGAAGTTTGAGTTTACATCAATCCCACCATCCACGCCTTTTCACAATGTATCTATCAATGTGGTAGGACCACTACCAACTGCCTCAAGTGGGAACAAGTTTGTTATAGTAGCAATCGACCACTTCACAAAGTGAATTGAGGAAGTGGCAATCAAGACATACATCGCAGGGACCACCATCTGATTCCTTTACAATCAGATTACCAAAAGACACAGTTGTCCCCAGATCTTGCTATCAGATAATAGGAAGAACTTCATCTCTGAAGTAGTGAAAAAATTTATAGACTGGGTAGGAGTAAAACGGCTGTTCACTACCCCCTATACACCATCATCAAATGAAAGTGTGGAACAAGTAAATGGGACATCAGCTGGGATCCTCAGGAAGATAGCAGTTAACTACAAATCAAAATAGGATATCATCTTACCATCTGCACTGTTTGCTTACTGACTTAGCCACCACATGTCATTGAGATGTCTCCTTTCAAGTCACTTTATGGGAGAGAAGCTGCCTTGCCTACCCTGTTGGCTCCAATAATTGCTGCAGATTGAAAGAACTTACCCCCTGGGAACTATCAGCAAGAGTTGGCTGATGAGCTCATATGCATACAACTAGAAGCTGGGGTAAAACATTAAGCAAAGTATTTTAAAAGGGCAGAAAGACAGTCAGAGTTGTGCCAAACTGCCAGAATTTGAAGTCAATGATAAAGTATTATTTATCACATTTGTGGAGGCCAGCCTGAGAAGCTTCAAGCCATTTGGACTGGACCACCAACTGTACTTGCCAAGAGGGGCCATGAATATTCATCTGAGATGATGCCACCAACTTTGTGTTCAACAGAGTCCATGCTAGACACCTCAGATCCTACCCTCAGTCTCATCTTGGAAAGGGTGGTGTCACAGATATGGCGCACCATGAAATTAGTAAATCCTTGACCTCTGGTAGAATTGAGGAAATACTGATTGAAGTGCAAGAATTATTAAACCAAGATGAGTTTAGCTCCAAAAATGGCAATATTCATTTGAGTAACATTGAGAAGGAACAGAATGATTTAGGTGCAGAATGGTGCACTGAAAAGGAAGCAACTAAAATAAAAGAAAAATGGTGCCATCAAGCAACCAGGAAATTAAGTCCACTGATGGTAATGAAGATTTGGACTTCACCAAAGTGCACAGAAGCCACGGAACCAATGGTCCTGATACCAAAGGCTCCACACACCGCCACAGTGCAAAAATTCAGGAACTTGAGAAAATGAATGCCCAAGAGAGAAATCAATGTAAAAAGAGACTGTTTTGAGGTTCCTTAAAAAGATACAATATCTTCCCAATCCACTATTCAATTATCCACTCAATTTATTTTACATCCTGATTCTTTAGTATTTAGTATAAAATACTAAGTTTTTATCTTAAAAAACAGTCTATTTTACAGAATCCTAAGTTTATCCTTTATTCAGTTTTTCACTTTAACTGGAAATAGGTGAAAAGCAGTGACTGAAATTAACCAGTCTTTAGTGCACTACATTTGAAGACACTCATTTTGAGAAGTACTCCTTTTAAGGTTAGGCTTGCAGGGAAGAGGTTTAGATAAGCTCCGTTGGGTCAAGGGAAGATTCTAAAATACACAGGATTAATTTTAAAGAAGATGCATATTTGGCATGTGAGTGTCAAGTTTACCTCTCTCTCAGAAAGTTTAAGCTGAGTTCATTAGTGTTAAATTTGTGCAACAGATTACCCCTTTTGATGCCCCAAGTTTAAAATTCCCAGAGTTAAGTGAGCAGAACCCAAGGTGGCAAGACTTGGCATCTATGATTGCAAAAGCCAATGTACTGTTATAGTTGCAAATGTACTTGCAGAAGTTTTTAGCCTCTGAGGACTGGCTGACAAAGAGTTATTCTAATTCCTTGGGCACAGATCTTATAATACATGAATCTGGAATTTTAATTTTTCCATTGCCACAGCACATAGAAAAATATCTGCCTGTGACTTTCTCATCAGGAAACATTTTTGTCAAGCAGTCATGACATTGGTCAGACATTGATCCTACTGTGAGAGATGGTTTGTTGTCATCATAATTGGTAGCATATGCAGTCTTTAGGTTTCTTCTTGTTATGTTGCCCTCTGAATGTGTGCATTGATATTTGGTCACAACTTGTGCATGTATCTCTAAATGTGTACTTTGATACTTAGCCTTGGCTTGTTGATGCACTTCAGGATGTGATTTCTGATATTTTTCACAGCTTTTTGGTGTACCTCTGGATGTGTGCGTTGATACTTAGTACTGGCTTGTTGGTGTACTTCAGGATGTGATTTCTCATATTTTTCTACACCTTGTTGGTATATCTCTTGATGTGATTCCTGATATCTTTCTACAGCTTGTTGATGTACTTCAGGATGTGATTTTTGATATTTTGCTAAAGCTTTTTGATGTGAAGTAGGGCTAATTTTAGAAGGGATTATATTTCTGAACCCACTGGTTTAGGCTATGCATTATATATCAGTCAGTACTAGAGCTTTATTAAGTAGATTAAATAAAGTTAGTTAATCATTTAAATCAACTATCATCTAAGTTTTAGCTTAATCAATTTATTTGTTGTAAATAGTAGATAAAAAATAACTACTAATACCATACCCAAAAACAATCACCTTAAATAAGCAAACCAAATATATGGTAATCAGTAAGTTTAGAGAAAAAAATAAGTTTATCTTAAGATAAGATTAGGATGATCAAATTAACATCACCTAAATTAATCAATTAAAACAAGAAAAAATAATTAAATATCCACTAAAGTAATTAATTAGCCATTGAAAAATTAAAATAACTATCAACTTTATACTTAAAAATCATTAGATAGAACTATCAAACCAGCTAGATAGATGGAGGTTGGCAAGTTAAGTATATAGCTATAACTATAACTATAACTATAAATCCAAATATGAAGTAAATTGATGAATTAAAAATTGAAAAATAGAACTCAAATAATAATTTACATTACTTAATTAATTAAAGCTTGAAAAATAAAATAATTATCAATTTATACTCAAAATCATTAGATAGATTAATCAAATCAGCTAGTTAGATAGAGGTCAGCAAGTTGAGAATATAACTATAACTATAACTATAAATAAACTATCTAGTGAGTGTTTTTCCTAAATCCAAAATAATAACCAAAAAAATCAAAGTGCTTCCCTTTTCATTGAAATTATAATTCTGCAATTTAAGCAGAGGTAATGTCACTAAAATAATTAGTGCTTTAATATCTTTAAATTTTAGTATGATATTTAGGTAAATATCAAAAGTTGAGTAAAATGTACTAAAAATGTAATACTTATTTATGCATCAATTTTAGTAAAAGCTTTAATAAATCAAACTACAACAATACCTTATAGCAAGCTTGTCAGTAGAGCTTAAATTGTATAGATAATTTGATTAGATAAAACTTGTAGTTAAGGTTTATGTAACTAAATTTATTAAAAAAGCTTTAATAAATAAAACTATAAGAATACCTTATAGCAAGCTCATCAGTGGTGCTTAATTTGTAGAGATGATTTGATTAGATAAAATTTTTAGTTAAGGTTTATATAACTAATTTTTTTTAAAAAGCTTTAATGAATCAAACTGTGACAATACTTTATAGCAAGCTCATCGGTGGAGCTTAAATTATGATTTGATTGTGTAGAATTTGTAGTTAAGGTTTATATAACTAATTTTATTAAAAAAATTAATAAATCAAACTACAACAATATATTATAGCAAGTTCATCAGTGGAGCTTAAAGTTTTATGATTTGATTATTTAAAATTTGTAGTTAAGTTTTATATAACTAATTCTAATAAAAAAGCTTTAATAAATCAAACTGCAACAATACCTTATGGCAAGCTCACCAGTGGAGCTTAAATTGTGGAGATGATTTGATTGGATAAATTTGTAGTTAAGGTTTATATAACTTATTTTATCAAAAAGCTTTAATAAATCAAACTACAATATTACCTTATAGCAAGTTCATTAGTGGAGCCTAAATTGTGGAGATGATTTGACTGAATAAAATTTGTAGTTAAGGTTTATTTAACTAATTTTATTAAAAAAGCTTTAATAAATATAAACTGCAACAATACCTTATGGCAAGTTCATCAGTGGAGCTTAAATTATTATAATTTGATTATTTAAAATTTGTAGTCAATATTTATATAATTAATTCTAATAAATAGGCTTTAATAAATCAAACTACAACAATACCTTATAGCAAGTTCATCAGTGGAGCTTAAATTATTATGATTTGATTATTTAAAATTTGTAGTTAAGGGTTATATAACTATTTCTAATAAAAAAGCTTTAATAAATTAAACTGCAACAATACCTTATAGCAAGTTCATCAGTGGAGCTTGAATTATATGGATGATTTGATTGGGTAAAATTTGTAGTTAAGGTTTATATAACCAATTTTATTAAAAAAGCTTTAACAAATCAAACTGCAACAATACCTTATGGCAAGTTCATCAGAAGAGCTTGAATTATATGGATGATTTGATTGGGTAAAATTTATGGGTAAGTTTTATATAAAAAATTGGGTAAAATTTGTGGTTAAGTTATATATAACAAATTTAGTTTTGGGTGAGCAATTTGATGAATTATTCGATACATTTGCAAATTCTCATCCACTCACCCAAATAGATTAAATTTATTAGACTTGATTAGCTTTAGGTGAGCAATTTGTTGAATTATTCAATAATATTTGTCAATTCTCACCCACTCACCTAAATAGATTGAACCCATCAGGCTCGATAATTTCAGATTCAATAAGATTCGCCAATTCTCACCTACTCACCCAAATAGATCGACCCTATCAGACTCAAAGGTTTCAGATGTCAGTCAGTCAATAGGTACGTCAGTGAAATTTTTTTATTAAGTAGAAATTTGCCAATTCTCACCCACCCACCCAAATAGATTAAACTTATCAGACTCGATTAGCTTCAGGTGAGCAATTTATGAATTAATCAATGATATTTGTCAATTCTCACCCACTCGCCCCTAAATAGATTGAACCCATCAGGCTCGATAATTTCAGATTCGATAAGATTCGCCAATTCTCACCTACTCACCCAAATAGATTGACCCTATCAGACTCAAAGGTTTCAGATGTCAGTCAGTCAGTCAAGTCAGTGAAATTTTTTTAAGACTAGTGGAGTTACCCGTGCTTCGCTACGGTAACTATAAAATTTTTAGAATTTTTAAATTTATAACTTAGATATATACTATAAATAAACAATAACCACTCAGCCAAATCTTCTTGCTTAATCGAATCAACCAAAAACTACCAACCACTCAGCTAAACCTAACTGAACTTATCAAAACAACCAATAACTAATCACCCCTCAAAACTAAACTATGTCCTATTGATTTGACCAAAAGCCATTAACCACTCGGCCAAACAAAATAAACCTATCAAATCAATCAAATAACTCCAAACTGCTACCCGAAACATCTCTCTATATTTAAAATCATTGTGTACATGACATCTTCCAAACTACTAAATCAACTTCTACTTAACTTGCCAAAAGTATTTTATTAATTAGGTAAACCAAATTAGACAGGTTTTTAAAATATATAAACCTAACATCCAGATACCGGTGCTTCGCTACGGTATTTAGTTTATCAGATGATGGTAAGCTCACATTGTAGCCTATAGACTGTGCCAATACTACTATTGAGCCACTCGGACTAACAGCTTCACTGTTGCCCTCGTGGCTGGTGAGCTGATTATCCTAATTACTTAATTTACTTAAAACTCTAATACTGATTTTTGTTTAGTCTCAGGTGAGTAATTTGGTGAATTTATTAATACCAGCATACAACGCCATGTTCATTTTGTTCCTTTTTTTGTTTCTGTCATGTATCAGAGATGGCGTTGTATACGGATTTTAATTTTTTGTTATTTTCTTACTTTTCCAATGCGCTAGGAAACTTCTCGAGGCCGAGACGAACGAAAAAAAATTCATCGAAATCAGTCAATCCGTTCTCGAGATATCATCAAAAAAGCCGTTCCATACAAAATGTATGAGAAAATGAATTTTCTTCATAAATTTTTTTTCGTGAATTTTTCCCATATTTTAATAGTTATTCTGCTATTCAGGGCGGAGACAAATCCAACAAATCAAAGATCATAAAAATCGGTCCAGCCGTTCTTGAGTTATAAATGGTGTAACTAACCCGACTTCGTTATATATATATATATATCAAATCAATTAGATTCTAAATTATAATTAAGTTTTATATTGGTAGATAGCTATTAATAAGTTTAGAAACCATTAAACCTATTAAAAATTCCAACCTCCAACCACTTAGCTAAAATCAATAAAGCCTGCCAAATTAACTAAACCATCAATCACTTACCTGAAACTATTGAGCCTATCGAATCAACCAAAAAATAAACCACTACTCAGCAAAAACCAAATTACAGAACTTACAACAGCCACAAACTACCAACCCATTATCAAAAACCTATGAAAAAATCGAATTAAATGAATATGAAAATACCCAGCCAAATTGCTATATAATTGTATTAGAAATATATGTTCTAGATCTCAAACAGAACTGATAATTAAATTTATATGATTATTTTAAATAATTACATATTAGCATTCCGTTCACAAACTTTATAGAATACTTGTGCCAAGTTTGGTGATTTTTTGGTTATTTGCTCGAGATAATGCATCCGGTATAAATAAATAAACAGAATGATAGTTTTGTAAAGAAAAGTTTGGCTAATTCTTGTTGATACCCAGTTTAGCACAGATTTGTTTTTGGGCTTTAAGTTTACCTAATGATCCTAATCAATTCTTTTCAATATTTGTAGATGGGTATCGATAATATAAAAAATCAAATTATGTTGAATCAATATAAAATTACCAACCATTCAGCCATACCCAGTTAAACCTATCGAATAACTAAACCACTTAGCGCTCCAATGCCCCGAACCGAGATAGCGAATAGCAAAGGCGGTCCATGGAGTTCCTGGCCTATCATACGCCGCGCGTGGAGGTTTTCCGGATTTTATCCTCCTTTCCCATACATTCGATTTCCCCTTAATCGGTGCGGTATCCTTCCCAGGTCGGCCCACCTCGAATAAAATACTTTTAACTAAACCACTTAGCTAAAACAATTAGATTAAAAATCAACCAATCACCAACCGCTTCGTAACCAAAACTAAATGTATCGAAACAACCAAAATCACCAACCACTTACCAAAACCAATTAAATTATCGAATCAACCAATCACTAACTTCTTTATTAAAACCGTTAAGCTTAATCAACCCAAAACCACCAACCGCTCGACAAAACCATTTAAACTATCGAATCAACCAAATATCAAACTTAGCCGTAAAAATATACCGATTTCCATTAAAAACATATAAAATTTTAACTCGTTACATATAAAACTTTTTATTTTACTATGAAAATTAAAAATCGGGCTTCGAGGTGCACACGGACCCCCTCCCGTCCACCTATAGCCAAATTTTCAGAGCTCTACATGCTCTAGTTTTGGCTGGACATCGTGCACACAAACACACACATTTGCTTTTATATAGATACGTGTCTGAAATAGAGCTTGTAAGATTTAATTACAGACAGACAGAATTGACAGTGAGTTTAAGAAAAGTGTATAAAAGTGATTACGCCAGGATTTGAACAACTGACCTTTTATAGAGTTAAATTTTAGAGCCAAAAGCTGAGCCAATTATGCTAGATTTTTTATTAAAATCTCCATACTTTATTAAATAAATTTAAAGGAAAGTAAGAGGGGAGGGTGGAATACAGGCAATTCAGCTGAGGGTAAAAAAGACCAGGGATTTGGGCCAATAGAGTTCTAGCACATCCAACCATTGCTGATTGGTGATTGCTATCACTAGCCACAGTTCTAGCAGCAGTGGGCTTACAGACCATACTATTCTTAGATGATTAGTAGCTTCATTACATGTAATGAGCGATCCTGCAGGGAAAGCCAAACATGTGGCCTTATAACACCCAGGGATTATGCGCAAGAATTTTGAGATCTGGTGGAGCTGATTGGAGATAATCTGAATGGTCTTCAATACCAAACCTCTGTGATGGGGCGCTTGTTGCTCATAACCTTAGCAATGAGCACACAGTGAATTACCATACACAATAATGGTAAATGAAGGCTCATAGTTGGATTGGAGCTATTCTCAGGGTTTTTGTAAAGAACAGATCCTGCGATGGATATATATTCAGAGGCAAATGATCACCTGATAGGATATATCACATTGTGGACCAGTATTTTTGAACATGGTGCATTTATAATAGTGATATGCTATGTCTGCTTCCAGTTTGGTGTATATAGGGTATTCTTTGTGCTGATAATCTAGCCCGCTGTGCTTGCCCAGTTTGAATACCCAATTAAGGATCTGCCATGTTACTGACCGCTGTTTGGCTGTAACTAAGTGGGTGTTCAGGCCCAAAATCAACTCCTTCATTGGGTAGTTTGTGTTGTAGCCTTCAGTAGTCCAGTCATTAAGAATTTGTGGGTGGGTGGGCGGATTGCACCCTGGTTTTGGGAGTAGATCCCTATATTCTATCAGTATCAATTTGTACTTAATTCTGATCAACTTGGTTGCATATTTGTTGGCAATTTAGTTATATTCCTCCCAGCTTGTTGCAGTAATCATTGCAGAATTGTGTGCTTCAATATACCTTTGAATTTGGTTGGCCTCTCGGTCCAATTTTTTGAATGACCACCCACCCTGGCGCATGGCCCAATTGCAGAGTCACCAGTAGTGTGGGTCTCCTTTTTATGAGATTATCTTTGGGTGGTTCACCATCCATTCATATAATGATTGGGGGGAGACTGGCTCTTAGAGGCCTTGAGCTCTTGCCCAGTTCACACCCCATGCTAGAGTTGGGCAGTGCATGTGCATCTGTGTTAGTTTCAGAAATGATTTCCCTATATGTGCTGGGTATGAGATTTGAAGTCCAGTAGGCCCATGTCTCCTTCATTCTTTGGTTTCAACAGGGCTTCCAGTGGAATTGGTGCCACCTTCACCTTGAACCACAGGAAAGTTTGGAGCATTGACCTGATTTTCTTCTCTAGGTTTGGGCTCATTGGCAGCACATGAGCAACATACTATAGCTTTGAGAAGATGAAGATGTTTATTGCCTGCACTTTCTCCTCAAGGCATAGTCTGGCACTTTTCCAGCATGACATTTGGAATGATAAAGCTTGTTAATACTTCTTGTTCAGTCTTCAGTCCAGCTGATCCTTTGACATTGAAGAGTATTATGAGGTATCAGACTGTCTGGGAGCTCATAATCAGCATTGTGTCAGTGGGTGGGCTGAAGTTCAGGCTGCTGACCCTTATCACTGAGGTTTTTGCCAAATTTATTTTTGCATTTGATGCAAGCTGGTAAAGGTTTAATAGATCCTCGGCACCCTGGAGGTCAGTTGAGGAGCTTATTCCTACAATTGTATCATCTGCAAATCCTAGCATCTTCAGTGGCATTTGGTTAGGGTGGACTAAACCCCAAAGCTTTGTGTCTGCTGCCGCTAGTAGAATGTTAGCTGCAAAGTTGAAGAGTATTGGTGATATGGGGTCTCCTTGGCGGAGACCTTGCCTGACAGAGATTTTGTTGGTTGCGCCATCTGCAACCATAACCTTCATTACCAGACCTGAGTATAGCATCATTATCCATGCCTGAAATATATCAGGGATACTGACCGCTTTCAGTGCCTCGTGTAAGAATGACCACGCTACTCAGTTATATGCCTTTTCCATGTCAAGGAACATAATGTATCCTTGTTCAATGCCCCTCATATCCTGGAGTATGCTCTGGACTGAACCTATGCTGTCCCATATACTATAGCCTTTAATGAAACTATGTTGGGCCCTATGGAGCGTGCATGGTGCTGTTGCCATCAGCTGATTAGATAGTATGTGTGTGAGCAGTTTATAATTGGCATTCGATAGCACAATTGGGTGCCAGTTCTGAAGTTGGTGTTTGAGGCCTTTTTTTGTACAGAAGTACAATTTAGGTCTCATGTCCTCCCAGAACTTGTTTTCCATGGGTCAAACAGTGGTTAAAGAGGGCTTTGAGCTCTAGCATGATGCAGTCTTGGAATATGCTGTATATTTCTGCACACATATTGTTGGGGCCTGGTGCTTTCATTCTTGGTGACTTCTTTAGCACCCTCTTAACTTCATCAATAGAGATTTCAGCGGATAGCTTGGCAATGTCTTCCAGTGTACAGCCTCCCAGTGCCAGCTTGGCCAGGTCAATAAGGGTTTTTGTCACCAATTTGCTCATTTCTCGCTGTCAGAAGAAATTGCCATAAAAAAGCTCAACTTCACACTTGATTGTCTCAGGGTCTGTTGATACTTTCCCATCTGCTGTCTCCACTTTCTGTACCCTAGTCTTAGTTCAGATTTCCTTGAGGTGTTTAAGGCCCTCTTTGGTCATTGTCCCCACTAAGCTCTGATATTGGTAAGTTGCATTGGTCCATCTCTCTGAGTCTTGTTTCATCATTATAGCCCAAGATTTTTTGTGCGTTGTTTGGTACTCGCTCCACCAGTCCTCACTGTCCCAGCTGGTGAGCCTTAGGCTTTCTAATTTAAACTTCAGTTGCTTCACAGCGGCTGTTCACTTGTAGGAGGTCACTTTTTCAAACTTCATACTATCATGTTTTATCTTCATTTTGATCTGGGTCCATCTTTCTAGTGGATCTAGCTCCAGGCGGTTGTCCAGATGTGCTATTAGCTGATCCAGTCCCATATCTACCATTTGGCATCAATACCCATTCCTCAACATGGCTGGTGCCAATTGCCACTCGTGGTTCCTTGGAGGTTCATCAAGGTTGATCTCCACCCGGATGACCATGTGGTCGCTTTCAGCATTTATGCTAACCTTGCTGTTGGATGTCATTAGCCTGAGGTCTGATGATATGAGGATGTAGTCTAACCATGATCCTGACAGTGGGGATCCAGCGGCATTGTATGTCCACCACATTAAATTGGCTGGGTTGTCATCCTCTTCATCAGTCATTAGGCACATCCCCAATTTAACTAGGTAATTGAGCATCTCATCAGCTTTACTGTTGGGGCATTCTCTCATTGGGTATGTATCCTGACTCACATTTGTCCACCAGTTCAGGTCACCTGCTATTATGGTCATCACTTTGGATGGCACTTCCGCTAAGGAATCCCAAAAATATGGTTTTTGTGGAGCTTTGGCAGGGTGTAGACTGCTACCACCCATATGCTTCTGCCAGTTTCTCTGTTTGTAGCTGATGCTATCAAGATCCTACCAGCGTGAGTTTCTTCCATGAATTCCAGGTCTATTTTCTTGTCCTGTCACGGGTGGGGATCCCAGACCCCATCCGCTTCATCCTGGAAATGCCCATGCAGCGGCATTCCAGGTGGGCAACCTAACCAGACAGACTTAGGCACAGGCGAGGCAAACCTTTTCTCATCAAATCCCAGAAATGCCCACGCGGCAGCAAATGAAGTGATGAGGCCAGACTGTCACTAATACGAGGTCCCCTATCACAAACCCAAACCCAAAAATATCAGGTAAGTGAGGCGTGACACCTCAGAAGAACTTTATTTTTATTTTAAAAATAATAAAAGACTGAACCAGAGGGGACCAAGGCCAAGACTTAGAATTCCAACTTGGAATTTGAGAAGGTCAGGTTTGACTTTTATAAAGTCACTTCCAAAGAGCCTCTCCAATTCATTCCTTAAGCCTGCCAAGCTTAAGGAATGGTCAGAGTGGCTCAGCCCAGCCCTCCGAGTCTGACCACCCACTCCACCATACCCAACAATTCTGATTGGTTCATTTTGAATTAACTGAATGAACCAATTAGAATGTAATGTTCAGAAATCCATCCTTTCAGATGATTTCCATTCGTTACATGTCCATTGTGACTATTGCCATGTGGTCCATCCATAGGGCTTGATAGCCTATCTGGCGGGACCACAGATGGTTTTTTGCATTGCGGTTCAAGCTCAGTACCATTTCTTTTTAGTTACCAGCTTGTGTTTCTGAAGATAAAAATTAGGTCAATATTATTATTAATTTTTAAGTGGTGCATTTTCCTCCTCCTTGTTTGTATGCTTGCCATCCCCCAAGCATTTGTAGTTGCTATCCTCATTTCTAGCTGCTCAACCCATGGGTATGAGGCTTAGCGTTGTCTGGGTTGTGAATCAAGCTACGTACAGAGGTCAGGTTGGTTGTTGGTGGTGGTGTCAATAGTTGGCAAGGTGCAATATTTGGTTTTTGGGGTCAGTTGGTTGGGACTGGGATTATGTTCCCAGGCATCCTGTGCACTGGGAATTCAGTCACCATCCCCATTTCCCTGTCAATGGTTAATGGGGATGGTTTTATGATTGGGTCTGGGTGCCCCTTGTTTTCTTTGGGTGGACTGGCATATTTGCCATCATCCATCAGCCAGATTCACACCCCTTTATTTGATTTATTGGCAGAACTCAATTTTTTAGTTGGCAATTACCTGGCCAATTTTATTGATCTTAACTTTTCTGCAAATTTTTTTCCAGTCACCTCAGCTCATTTACCAATGACTTCCAATTTGTTTTTTTATTCCCTTTCATCTTGTTGGGCTTCAATTTTGATTTGTTAGAATCCTGTGGCCGCCCATGCATAGAAGACTTCTTTGAGTTTGCCTTCTGCCATCTCTCCTCCTCCCTGACCATCCATTATGCTTGGGTTGGACGTTTCTCTGCTGGTCCTAGGCTGGTTCTCTCATCCATTGCATAAGATTTGGGGTTCAGATTTATAAACGGTTTGTTGTCTGCTTCAGATCACTTTGCCATTTTCTGTTTCTACGCCTCTCTGTGTGCCAGGTCTAATTCTTGTCATTGGCATTTCATATCTGCTACCTCCATTAAGTTTTGTGGGATCCATTCTCTGGCTTTCAGGTGGAGGAAGGTCTTGGTGCCCACCTTGGTAATTCCCCCAATGGGGTCATATTTGTACTCCTGAGTAGTTTTACCTTTATGATGGTGGCATTGAACCATAGTGTGGCCAGTCTGATAGCAGAACTGGCACACTTGCTTGGCATCCTCCTGTTCAACATACACTACCCTATCAAGGATGGGCAGGAAGATGAATCTGGGTAGAGCAATCTTATTTGGTTTCATCCTGGGGGCCAGTTCATATAGTGCTTCCACTGTCCAAGGGTGGAGGCACTTTGTGATGTAATCTCCACCAGCTTGGAAAAATTTGCATACTTCCCCATAGTATGACAACCCAGTCTGGATCACTTTATGCACCCACTTCCGTTTGCAGTTAGTGGGGAGGTTCTGGAAGGTAACCCACCTTGCTGTTTGGTTGGCATATCTGGTTGGCTCCATTCACAGATAAATCCCCTTATACTTGATGCCAAATGTGATGGTTGAGGTCTATCCTCAGCATCACATTGCCCTGATCTTTGGTAAGACAGGGCAGGCTGTGTCTGTATGTATAGAGGAGGAGGGGGCATTGGTTCTGGCAAGGATGCCTAAGGGGCTGGAGCTGGGAGTAGGCCAAGGAGCAAGATGGGCGTCCAAGTCGGAACAAAATGGGAAACGTGTAAAATGGGTAATTTTTGAGATTTGATTTAGATTCAAATTGAGAATGGAATGAAACGGGTGCTTGGGAGTTTTGTGGTCCAATTGGGATTTGAAATGGAACTGGCGCGGATCCGTTGAGGATTGGAACTGGCATGAAACCATTGAGTGAAGATTCCACAATCCTGCTGTAAAGTTTACACCAAACATCATTCAAGTTGGCACTATAAGCTTATATTATATTTTATTTTAGCTTTTAGCATGTGTATATAGGGAAGGAACTGGGAGCTGGAGGCTCCTCAGTTCTGTTTTCTATCAACTTGGCTAAATATTAAATAAAAGAACCTAAAATTCATATATTTATAATTTGGGTTTATTTTAAAGATATTGCCTAACTGCAGCCATGTTTGGCTTAAATCAACAAGAATTGGACTTTGAGAGTGAGCTTGGGAGGGCTATTGCCTCCCTCTATACCTTTTCTTGGAGTCAAGGCATGTTGCTGGGGTTGAGTATACTTGCAACTGTCTTCCAGGGGGTGATTGTCCAATCTTGTAGCGCGCACCAGGAGAGTAGTATCAGGAGTCCTGTCAGCCCTATGGTCTTTAACATGGATCCTGTTGCCCAACTCATTCAGGGCTCATTGGAAGAAGCCAGTGCGTTACACCAAATTTTGAGGAGCTTTTTGTGGTCCAACTCACCTGGAATTGCTATATCTATATAACCCTGTTTGGGGACCCAGTGATGATCAAAGTCCTCTCCAGATAGAACTTCATCTAGTTTCTGGTAAATTGACAGAATTAAATTGGACCATTATTCCTCCTCCACTAGTTGTAGGTGGACTCAGATAGCATCTTTAAGGTATGATTTTGGTGCCTGGTGATCTGTAAAGCCCCCTGATCAATTGATAGATGTATTTGATGTGGCTCCCTGCTCTGTTCCAGGTGTTGTCCTTGGTATGCACTGCCGCTGCGCTGTACAATTTTGATTTCATGCTTGGTTTGGGTATGTCAGTGGGGGTCTTTCCTTTCAGAATCCAACTTACTGATTCATCAAGGCTGAAACCCTGGCTGAGGAACGCTTCAAGTTGGCAACTGTTGATACCACAGCAGTTGATACTTTTAGCCATTTGTGCTTTGACCTCCAGGCTCTGCCACTCTAGGGCATCCGCTGGTGAGAACCCCAGTCGGTACCATTTGAGAGCAGATTCTGGGCCACACGTTGGGTGGAGGTATTGTTGGAGGACCTCCAGCGTAATCAAGCTATGCTGACACCAGTCCTTACAGTAATGCTGTTCCAGCCCCCATCTGTGAATACCTGTGCCATATCCACTGGAACCCCCACTTCACACCATTGAAATGCTTCTGAGGGGGTGAAGCCTTTGGCGGCATATGGGTCAGCTATCATCAGTTCCGGGAAGGATTGCTTCCAATCCCAGATAGTTTTGATATAGATCCCCACTTTGAGCCATTCTCAGCCCAAGTCTGGTGTCATGACCCCTTTCATCGCTGTTGCTGCCTGTGGTGAAATCTCATGCTCCATCCGCGGTTGGGCTGATTGGAGGGTGAACTCCACCGCATCCCAGTCTGCAGCCTTGGCGAGTGTTGCAGCATTGTGCCAGATTTTCCATTTTGCAATCAGGAATGGGCAGCCTCTGAGGGTTTCATAAATCAGCTTGGTCACCCCCAGTTCTGCCCATTCATGCACTAGGTCCATACTGGCCCCGCTAGGAGCCAGTATTTTATCTTCATTGGTGTAAATTTGTTGGTGGACCAGTTAATGACCTCTTCCAGCGACCAATCCCTAAAGGGTCCCCATTTCACTGCCTTTTCCTTTGTCCAGCCCGCTTTCATCAGGTCTGATGTGATGGCAGGTGGAATACAGGTATACAACCAGTGCAAGGCCTCAGTTGCCTTGAACCTGGCTGCAATCCATTATAGTGCTTCCTCTGAAGAGAAGGTAGCGTTGTATCATTCCAGCGCCATGTCCACCAGAATGGAGTGTCTGGTCCATTCGAGGGCCGTAGATGCATTTGGGAAATGTCTAGCATATTCAGCTAAATTTTGTTGGGTTGAGGCTCAAGCTTCCAACAGCTTGGGCATAACATGCCATAATGCCCACCTTGTTGTATTCCATCACGTTTAATAGGTTGATGCTGGCCTCCATCCAGGCTTTTGCATCCACCAGTTTTAAATCTTTGCAGATGGCAGCCTCTATCACCTTGTAGTCACAGGGATTTTCATCCACTCTAGGGCATCTTCAGTTTGAACTCAGGATGCCTTGAATTGTACTGCCATATTGATTGAGATCTGGGTGTCAAGCCAGCATTTGGCCACTCTGGTGGAATTATATGGTCACGCCATATAGCCACAATGGCTGGCTTAATTCCTTTATAAACCCACTGAGTTGCTGTAGAGTACAGAAACTGGAGGGCCTCCCATTGTTTGACCTCACAGGTGGACACACCTTGATGCACTAACATGTCCAACTGGATTGGTGTAAATTTAACTGGGGCCCTAGCTATTGACTTGACTGCTGTCAGGGTTTTTGCTCCTTCCAGTAATAATTTAAGTTTTTTTTGCTGATCTCTCTCAGGTGTCCAATCCCTCAGATTCAGTCCCCAATATAGAGTCACCCCCACTTTGGTTGGTCCTCAATGGATTGACTTGGTTTGGTGATTGGATATTTGGGGTCAGCCATTGATACATTGTCAAGCTATGGCCCCCTGTCAGAATGCCTTCATCAGGATTGCGCTCAATTGCATATTGGGCATTCTGCCCAATGAGTTACTCATGCTACTGAATCAATTTTGGTCAGGGACCATTTGCCCCCCAACTGGGCTGTTTTTGGGATTGGCATCCAACTTGTTCTTCATCTGAATACCCTGAGCTGATTTGGTAAGTTTCTCCATGTTGGAAGAAAGCTTTTTATTGCTTGACTCCATTGGTTTAAATTGCCAATCTTTGTTATTCAAATCTGAATCAGTTTCAGATCCTACCAATACCTTGTCCAGGTTTTTTGTGTTATTGGCAAGAATTTTCTCACCCTGCAAGGCCCCAGTCCCCCCTGCTGATTGAGGTTCACTGGGGAATATTCCCAACTCCACTGTTCTCAGCATCAGGCCTCAATCCTGGAAGGTTGCACTTGTCATCTGGTTGCCAATGGGCATCAATCCTAGGGAGTCAACCCCATCATTTGTGCTATTCATTAGAGCTCTGTGACCCATCAACACATTCATTTTGTTATCATTTGTGTCACCAGTTTGTTACTTAGTGTGTACATAGTGGAATGCCCAGCCCCATTTCTAGTCATGTCAGGGCTTGGGCCAGCAGGAAGGTCAGCAGATGGTTCATCCATCTCAGCGACCTTGGTATTTTTCTTAATAAAACTCACTATTAGCATGGGCAAGTTGTCTTTTTCTATGTGCTGTGCACAGATGGGCGGCTAGACTTCCCTACACTTGGTTGGTTGGCCTTTGTTCACTACTCTATAAAATTGCAGTGCATTATGGCAGTTGATTGCTCTCTCAATTTTTGTTCAATTCACTTTTTGTTATAAAAAGTGATATTTGTGAGAGAGAGGGATAAGCAATTATGCTAGAGGAGGTATTTTTAAAATCAATTGGACTTTTGATTCAAAGTTTTGATTTAGATAAACTTGTTAAATATCCAAATGACCACTAACCACTTAAAAAAACCATTTAAAATATCAAATCAGCTGAATATCAAACTGCTCAGCTGTAACAATATAGCAAATACCATTGAAGTAGATATAGGATTTTCACTTGTTACATATAAAATTTTTTATTTTACTATTAAAATAATATTTCTTAAAATTCATAAACCTTCTCAGGCATGCACACAACAACTCACCAAAGTTTCATCACAATTGGATGAATGGTATAGGAATGCATTCGGGACATACACACAGACAGACACAGACATTCATTTTTTATATATATAGATAAAGTATAAACCGCTTAGCTAAACCCATTGAATATACCAAATCAACCAATCAGCAACTATCTCGTAAAACTAAACTGAACTTATCGAATCAACTAAAACCACCAATCACTTAAAAATCAATCAAACTATTGAATCAACCAATCACTAACAATCACTAACTCTTACTAAAACCATTGAGCCTATTAATTAACCTAATGATCAACTGCTTGGCAAAACCAATGAAATCATCGAATCAACCGAATATCAAATTTCTTAACCGAAATAATATACCATTTACCATTAAATTTAAATTTTACTCGAGGTGGGCCGACCTGGTGACGATACCGCATCGATTAGGGAAATGAAGAAAATGGGAAAGGAGGATAAAACCCGGAAAACCTCCATGCGCGGCGTATGATAGGCCAGAAACTCCATGGACCGCCTTTGCTATTCGCTATCTCGGTTCGGGGTATTGGCGCGCAAAACCAACACAATCAAAATCGTCCCCTACCCAAAGTCCATTACCGGGATCGAACTCGGGAGGCAGTGACCATTTACCATTAAATCATATATAATTTTCACTTCTTACATATATAGCTTTTTAACCGACTTTGAAAAAGGAGAAGGTTATCAATTCGACCTGTATGTAGGTTTTTTTATCTAAATAAAAAAATTTCACTGACTGACGTACCTATGTACTGACTGACTGACATCTGAAACCTTCGAGTCTGATAGGGTCAATCTATTTGGGTGAGTGGATAAGAATTGGCAAATCTTATCGAATCTGAAATTATCGAGCCTGATGGGTTCAATCTATTTGGGCGAGTGGGTGAGAATTGACAAATATTATTGAATTATTTACCAAATTGCTCACTGAAGCTAATCGAGTCTAATAAGTTTAATCTATTTGGGTGAGTGGATGAGAATTGGCAAATCTTATCGAATCTGAAACTATCGAGCCTGATGGGTTCAATCTATTTGGGCGAGTGGGTGAGAATTGACTAATATTATTGAATAATTCACCAAATTGCTCACCTGAAGCTAATCGAGTCAGATAAGTCTAATCTATTTGGGTGAGTGGGTGAGAATTGGCAAGTAAGATCGAATCTGAAATTATCGAGCCTGATGGGTTCAATCTCTTTGGGTGAGTAGGTGAGAATTGGCGAATATTATCTAATAATTCACCAAATTGCTCACCTGAAACTCAACAAAAATCAGCATTAGAGTTTTGAGTAAATTAAGTAGTTAGGATAATCAGCTCACCAGCCACGAGGGCAACAGTGAAGCTGTTAGTCCGAGTGGCTCAATAGTAGTGTTGGCACAGTCTATAGGCTACAATGTGAGCTTACCATCATCTTATAAACTAAATACCTTAGCGAAGCACCGGTATCTGGACGTTAGGTTTATATATTTTAAAAACCTGTCGAATTTGGTTTACCTAATTAATAAAATACTTTTGCCAAGTTAAGTAAAAGTTGACTTAGTAGTTTGGAAGATATGTCACATACTCAATGATTTTAAGTATAAAAAGATGTTTTGGGTAGCATTTTAGTGTTATTTGATTGATTTGATAGGTTTATTTTATTTGGCTGAGTGGTTAATGGCTTTTGGTTGAATCAATAGATCATAGTTTAGTTTTGAGGGATGATTAGTTATTGGTTGTTTTGATAAGTTTAGTTAGGTTTACCTGAGTGGTTGGTGGTTTTTGGTTGATTCAATTGAGCAATTAGATTTGGCTGAGTGGTTTTGTTTATCTATAGTATAAAATCTAAATTAATAAACTGAAAATCTGAAATTTTAGACACCGTAGCGAAGCACGGGTAAATCGGCTAGTTTATAATAAAAATTAAAGACTCGGCTTCGAGGAGCACACGATCCCTTCCATCCACCTATATTGAAAATTTTAAAGCTCTACATGCCGTAGTTTTGGCTAGGCATCGCACACATACACGCAAACGCTTGACTTATTAACCGGCTTTGAAAAAGAAGGTTATCAAATTCGACCTGTATATATATATATATTTTACCCGACTTTGAAAAAGAAGTTATCAATTCGACCTGTATGTATGTTTTTTTCTTTATTTCTTTTTTTCTATGTTTGTTCGCGCATAACTCTGAAAATACTGGACCAATTCGGATGATCATCTTCTTCAAAAATAGAGGATGCTCCAACCTAGGTCCCATTTTACTTTTGTAAGTATTGGTCAAGTATCTGCCAATTAATTTAGTAAACATCAAAATGGGCTCGGAAGCGATGGATACTTGTGGGACTAATACAGCTCCGGATAAACTTTATTCCGGCATCGGTGAAGCGATAGCTTCGAAGCACTTTTGATGTCCTATGGCTGGGGGTAAGTTCAAAATTCAGTCAGTATGAGCTCATAGTGGGACGAGCTTATAACATTATAGATGGCTATCGTTTTTGCATAATTTGACCAATAAACTCATCTAAATGTAATAAATGAATTATTTTATATAGCGATCAAAAAATTTACATAGATTGACTAATAAAAGCAACCAAATTTAATAAAATGAATTACCGTAGATGGCGATCAGTAAATTTGGCATACGTTGACTAATAAAATCATCTGAATTTAATAAAATGAAGTATTGTAGATGGTTATCAGTAAATTTAGTATAATTTGACCAATAAAATCAACTAAATTAAATAAAATGAATTGTTAGTATATTTGTTTATAAGATACTATATATAATAGATATACAATAGGTTTTATTTTTATAGAGAAATAGTGAGGGTTCAAAAAGGATATATACATATAGAGATTTTTTAATAAAATCAGAAAAAAGATCTACTTTTAGAATACACTAATTTTTTGGGAAAAAAGAACTGGGGGTAAAGTTTTTTTTTGGGAAATAAGAACCTTCTTCAAAAAAATTTTTGGGAAAAAAGAACCTCCTTTAAAAAAGGCACTAAAAAGTATAAAATAATTGAGAAATTATGCCTCCTCAATAAAACCCTTTTTGAAGTTGGCACCATATTTTAACTGACTTATGATAGGCATTTATAATATATATACTCAGCACTGTATATTCTAAGTTGCTTATAGTTTACACTTGGACCAATCCAGACATAAGATATAATTTGTATTTGGGAACAAAATTCTATAAGTCAGGTTGGAAGATGGTGCCAACTTCAAAAAGGGTTTTATTGAGGAGGCATAATTTCTCAATTATTTCATACTTTTTAGTGCATTTTTAAAGGAGGTTCTTTTTTTCCAAAAAAATTTTTATAGATAAATTCATAGAATCTCTAGTATCTTATGACAAATGACACATTATTATAATTACTTGACCCGAATTTGGATTGTTATTCAATCCACAGATTCGGAATTAAAAGCTAGCACATTGTTATATTGTGATACTAAAAGATAACTGGGTCAAATCATTATAAATAAACTATGGCTTTAGATTAGATTGATTTTTTTGGCGGAGTTGGTCCCATGGTCCTCCTACCTCAAATAAACGTAGATTAGATTGATTTTAACTTTAAGTACTACAATCAAAGCATCTCATCAATGTTAGTTATAACAGTTAAATCCTAAGTTAATCTATGCTATAACATAATAATAACCAAAGGAACTGATTATGGTATAAACCCTCTATACTCAAGTGTACCCCTCCTTAAGTCGGCTTTCTCAAATAAATCGACTACAATCCATTCTGTTTTATATGTGAGAATCTCAACCGAGCCATACTTGAATATCTACCTTAAAACATCAGCTAATTAGCCTAGACAGCAGCACAAGGGTTTTTTACCCATAATTTAACCTCCATATTTAGCATCAGTTAATCATCTTCCTCTTTGTTTCACTACAGTGAAACCTGCTTAAAACGGAACTCTATTGTTCCGGGCTAACCTTTTTCATAGGGTTCTGGTATATAGGGCGTCCGGCTTAGGCAGGTTTCACTGTAATTAAGCATTATAGATTTAGATTGTATCTATATTTAATTAGTAGTATTGTTATCCAAAATCATAAAGTACTAGAACCAACTTACATTATCTGTTGCATTAAGCAAATTGATAATCCAAGAATAATCTATAATATGTATAAAAGACACTATTGATCAAGGTTTATCTTAAGCTACAAAAGTTAGGAATTTGAAATTTGGCATAGGGGTTCTGTTCAAAATTTGCAGTTCAGCTAAGAAACCGTTTATTTTTAGGATTTTTTAATATTTTTAATATTTGAAAAACAGTTTAGAATGTACCTTAATAAATGGATTATTATAAATGATTCAAATTTTAATAAGTATTCAAAAAGGTATTCTAAAAAACCACCAAAACTACATTTAAGAATTTTGGTATGTATATGCAGCTTGGGTGTCAGAATATCAAGTTTGTAAGGGTTTTTTAACTTCTTTTTAACAAAAAAATTGCAAAACTATATATTATAATATATAAAAGAGTTCATGGAGTTCCTGGCCTATCATACGCTGTGCATAGAGGTTTTCCGGGTTTTATCCTCCTTTACCATTAATTCGAATCCCCTTCATCGGTGCGGTATCGTGCTCAGGTCGGCCCACCTCAAATAAAATTTGAAGATACATAATATCTAAAAGACTTTACTAAACTATGTTTCTCTTAAACCACAAAAACTAGAACTTTACAATTTGACATGGAGGTTCTGCTCAAAATTTTTGAGTTATAAAACTATCTATTTTTAGGATCTTTTTAATATGTGAAAAAGCAGCTTAAAATTATCTTAATAAATTTTTATTATAAAATAATTCAAATTTAAGATTTATATTCAAAAAACTACTCTAAAGTAACCAAGAAACCTAACCTCATAAAATTTGGTATGCATGTGCAGCTTGGGTGTTGGAATACCAAGTACATACTGCTTTTTAAAAGTTACCTTACAAAAAACTAAAAAATATATAGTAATCATATACAAATTATTTCTCCTATAATAAGTTAAAAATGTATGCAAAATTTTGATATGAATGTGCCTTTGGGTATGGGACCATCTAGTACTAAAAAAATGTGCCTTTGGGTAATAGATTCTCGAGTAGTTTAGGATTCTTGAAGTTTACGATTTGTAACTATAAAATTGTAAAAAAACTGTGAATCTATTATATATATAATGATGTCAGTTTTAAATAGAATATATCTTACC